>VXAD01009454.1:207240-230964 GCA_013399195.1 Dicrurus megarhynchus
CCTTCCCGCGCCTTCCCGCGCCTTCCCGCGCCTTCCCTCCCCTCCCCTCCCCTCCCCTGAACTTCCCTAAAAGTCCCTTTCCTTTCCTTCCCTGAACTTCCCTGAACTTCCCTGAACTTCCCTTCCTCTCCTCTCTTCTTTTTAAACCAGCAGTACAGTAGGAAAAACCTGTCCAAGATGATTTGTCCTTTCACACCTTGGTCATTTCTCACATTCTGTTGTCAAAACTGAAGCAGCCAGGCCACATTTCCACTTCTGGAGTATCACAAGACCTCGAGCCATGAGTAAGCGTTATGTCTCTTGACAATACCCCGTGGCACACAGTGTGGATGAGAGATTCCAAGATACACCTCCTACTCTGCTCCCAGAAATACCCATTTTCAATTATTCACATTGTCTTTTGGAGATGCAGACTGGTGAAACTCACCCCTGGAAAGGGTGTCCTTCCCACAGGGCTCTGATGAACTCACATGTACATCCACTTGGCATTAGCTGCTTGTCTTTCATTTCTGCCGTGTGCTGATGGCACTGGGGAGCTGCTTCACCCCTCCATGTGTCTGTGAGGGGAGCAGAGACCCCGGGGCAAGCCCCTGAGTTCAAGGCTCCCAGAAGCTGGTGGAGAAGTTCCCAGCAAGAGATCCACACTTCAAATCCTGCTTCCCTGCAGCTCCCTCAAAAGTCACACTTGTGAGCCTCTGGGAAACCTGTAATAGTGTGTTTGTGCAGTGAGGGATGAGAACAAAGGGAAGAAACTTCTGGAGTTTTGTTCCCATACATCCCCCAACTTTATTTATGGATTTCTGGAGCAGCAAAACCGGTATGGAACAAACCAGACTAATTCCCTTGGGATGGAAAGCAGCCCAGCTGCAGCAGGTGACACACTGGTCCCTGTGTGCATTACCAGTAACAAGAGCTATGTTTGATTTCTCCATTTCTGATGGACAGAGATAAGGTCAGATCAGTCACAAAGCCTGCAGTCACACCTCACAGATTTCTCCAGTTTCACTACTTTGGCGACCAAAAGGACACCTAGAAGGTGAAGCTGCACCTCATGCTCATATTGTTACCATCTTGCTTATCATTGCCATTAGAAATATTATGCTAGGACACACAGAACTCCGTTCCATACTGGTTACACACAAAAATTAAGTAATTAATTCTCAGCATAACAAAACCCCTACTAGCATGTTTAGTTTAGGGAATCTAGCAAGAGGAGCAAGAGGAGAGAAAGAGTCAAGGAACTTGCAAAACTGACTCCCTGAAAGACTGGCAATTTGGACTTTGCTCACTGAAAGAAATGCATTTTTTGTTGCATTGCCTGGAGATTCTTTGAGCACCAACTTTGCAAACACAAGAGAAAAAAAAAGATAGGAAAAGAAAAAAGAAAAATAAAAAAGAGAAAGGATAAAAAAAAAAAAGTGAAAAAAGGTTGCCACAGTCTCAGGCAAAGTCAGTTGGTGTTTGCTTTTTGTCATAATTGGTACAGCATCTCTTTGGCTATGGCTTGAAATTTGGCTTTGAAATACAACTCTTGACCACATTGCAGGAATGTACCCAAATAGCACACAGGTTTTTCAGGACAGCACAATGACGAGGATGATACCGGGGCCAGTCATGTACACAGATACCAGATCTGCTTGTAGCTTTCATTTAGCAAGGATTAGAAAAAGTTTTTAAAAATGGAGTGTTCAAGATGGTTCTGGGCCACTGCAAAAAACGCTGTTTCTCTGCTTTTGCTTGTTTTACTGCCCCACATCCCCAGGATTTCCAGGCCATACACCACAGCTGAGGGTGCTCACTGAGTGACTTGTTCTTATGTCCTGCACCAAAGCTGGGCACCATACACTCCTAACATGTTGCATGTTGCATGTTCTTGGCTGCCTGCTGCTTGGTGGATCAGGGGAGGGTGGAAATATGTATATAGAGAATAAAAGTAAAAATGTGGGGAAGGAAATTATTTCAATGCAGTGACAGCAAGGAATGAGAGCTTCTTTCCCACAGCTACTGTTCTGTGACTGTGCAGACCCAGGCAGGTCTGACCACACTCCCCATCCTGACTGAGCTGTCCCACCTCTGTCCCCTCAAAACCAAGGCTGGCCACACCAATAAGTCATGCTGAGCTCGAGGGGGCATAAAGCAAACATCTTAAAACTTCCACTGAGCACTTCAAGGAGTCGTTTATCAGACCTCTGCAACTGCACGTGTTCACACACATCAGCATAACCACAAATTACACAAGTGTGCTTGCCTCTTAGAAAACCACAACTCGAGCAATAAGGCAGAAACCAGCAGCAAATCACGGAAGGAAAGGACAGCTTTCACTAAGGAGCAGCTACGGGAGCTGGAAGCTGAATTTGCCCACCATAACTACTTGACAAGGCTCAGGAGATACGAGATAGCTGTGAACCTGGATCTCACCGAAAGACAAGTACTTTCCAAACCCTTGTCTCCCCAGATCCTTCTTCCTCCCCCACAACTTCTCTCTAATGCTAAAAACCAGATATGTTACTCGAGGGTCTGCTTTTCCAATGGCACAGAGGTATTTTCAAACAAAGCCTCCACATTCTTTCCAACACCTTCGTTACACATTTCTGTAAGTAGTTAATAAATTTAATTACGTTTCTCTAAACTAAAGATAGACTTGATAATAACTTGTCTCTACTGAGTTCTTGTTAACCACCATTCATTGGTGTATATTGATTATATCAAGGCTTACATATGGAACGTGGATATCACCTTAGACTGTGACTAACAGGAAATTATTAGAATGACATGTTTGATACATGCATTCATCCTGGGTCAGGTGGTATTTTGAGGTGATAAGGAAAGACAAATATACAGAATTTTGTGGAGAGAGGTATTTCTGTTCTCTCATTGTCATCTCAGACCAGGTTTCCTTATCAAGGCTAAGGGGACAGCAGAAGAATTGCATAATTATGTGAGGCAAATTACAATTCCTGAAGCATTAGATTGGATGGCCTAGATGTTAAAAATACATGAGAGGCACTGTGCCCATCATGTTGACATGTTTATTTAACATGAAGACAGATTCTAGGCAAAGCATTTGTCCTACCTTTGGGGATTTCAGAGGGACATCTGTTTGGAGTGTTTTAGAAAGAATTGTTCCAGTCTGTGTTAGAGAGATGGATTCGTCAAACTTGTGAGGACCTATTCACCTTTTCTTCTAGAATTCCACAAATCATCTGTCTATTGATACACACATATGTGCATAGCTCTGCTCATGCAGCTCAGGCTGAGGCAACAAGTGATTATTTTGTTTTTTATCGCCCAGGTCAAAGTGTGGTTTCAAAACAGGAGAATGAAGTGGAAACGTGTTAAAGGTGGGCAAGCAGTGCCCCCACACGAACATGACACAGAAGATGTGGACTCTGCCGCCTCCCCCAGCTCTGAGTAGTCCTTGCAGCAATGGGAGAGGAGCTGGAGAAAGTCATCGATTGGAATGTGGATGCAACTGCTTAGAATCAGCTACACAATGAGCTCACCCTGCCTGCAAATCCCGTAGCCCGTACTCTTTGAAAGGTGCATGATGCTTGAGGTTACAGAGGCAATTAAACAGCACAGGGGGAAAAAAGCCAAAGGACAGCATGATTTTGATTTTTGTCTCTTGAACTCTCTTACTACCACAGATGTGTCTACAGAAAAAAACAACAAACACTGAATATAAAACAGGAGTAATGTTGTTGAGACTCTCAAACATCCAGAAAATACAGATTGTTAGTCAGCAAGTGATAATGCAGCTGTATCCTCATCCAGCCTTTCCCTGGTCACACCTATTCAGTCTGCATTTGGACTTGACAATGCACACATTCCTTGTGCCCTGCTTTGAGAGAAATAAATACTTTGATAGTCACTGGTTTTTCTTTCAAAATGAGTCGAACACCTGTATGACTAGGCAATAAGATTACAAAATAAAATGTGAGACTAAAAATATGTATACACAGAAGTCTGCTCACCAGTTTCAGAAGAGGTGGCTTTCACACTGACAGTCCAAGAAGGTAGGTGCCTTGTTGATGGCAGCAATTTGCAGAGGGAGATTTCTTCCAAGCTTATGGCAAATCCTGAAATTAAATTTTTAGATCTCAGTTCCAAATATTTTTTCAAAGCACTCATTACCAAATGTCCCAGCAGGCGCAGCAGAGATTGAACTCTCAACACAACAGCTAAAATATCACTATTTTGTTTTCCAATAAACTGCCACAGCACCACCAGAAGTCTTAAGAACACTTAAGAACACTTCCACTTGAAGTTATCCCCACTTTCAACCAAAACTTATAGAGTATCAAATTATGATGATTTAGAAAAGTGTCTGCTCCCATTTCTTCTATTTTTTTGTTTCATGTACTAATGCCACATTTTAAACAGAATTTTACACTAGGGTACCACATTATGACTATTGAGAACACTGAAACTTTGGTTTAAATATTTCAGAGGTAACCATTATTTGCAGCTACAGCATTCTGCCTTCCTTTCACCTTCCTCTGATGCACGGCTATTGTGGGTGCAAGTGAACTGTAGACATGCTGGGTATGAATATGTATATCTGGATTATATGTTATAAAGGTATTAGTGATAATTCCACTTGTAAAAGACCTCAAAATAGATAAATATCAAGATTTTTTTTAACAGAGATGCTGCATTCTTTTCAAAGAGCTGATTATTGTCTCTACGAAGAAAAAACATACATTACATTCCTTCTTAACATTTCCAAACTCTGATTGACAGATGGAAAAATCAACAGTTTAGAGTATATATTTGTGCAAAACCAATTTAAAAGAACAATTGTTTTTAAAAAGAAATTATTTAAAAATAAAGAAACTCGAGCAGTTTGAGAAGCACTGAGGAAGTGAATTAGGTTACTGTCTGGTTTCCCGTACAGCACTACTTGCACTTTATCCAAAAACAACAGTTACCCAAAACAAAATGCCAACACTCCTCTGCTCCTGAATGAAAAACCTAAGAAAACAACATCAGTGATGTCTCACACAGGGCCTCTCCACAAACTTGTTGCAATCACAGCATGGATGTAAACCTGTGTCAATCCTGTGAATCTAACAATTACTGTATAATCAGTTATAATATTTAGGAGTATGCATGTGCTCACTCTGAGCTAGCCCTACCCCTGACTCTTCAGGCCTTTATGGTAAGGAAAAACTACCCTCAGCTTCCTCCTGGGACACTTGTGTGTGCATGGTAGATGTTGAAATGGAAGGGGGTACAGACAGGGGGTTAGGGTTGGATCCCAGTTCCTTCAGCAGTGATGAGCTGAGGTGGACAATGACAGGACACCATTGTTTTGGGGTATTACAAACCTAATGTTAAAAATAGGTTCATAATCTCACTACTCAGGTGACATAAAATGAATTGGCTAAAAAAATTCCCTATGCAGAGATGAGAAGATACAGTTTACAGTATCTTTAAGAACAGAAAATGTCCCTGACTCTACTTCTTAAACCTTGGTGCCTTCTGATTAGACTTCTGACTAAACTCAGTATTTTGGCTCCTGGCAAAGCCTAAAGAAAGTTGTGTTTTGTGAAGAACTCTGGTGCTCAGATATCCTACCCTCTTCTCCTGGGACACGAATCACCACAGAGCAGCAGTTCTTTTTTACTTACATCCTCATAACCTCTTAAGCCAATTAACACTGCACATCACCTCCTCCCCACTGTGGTTAGAAAGTTTGCAACCTGCAGAAGCAGCTCATTTGGAGATGAGAACTTTCGGGCTCTTGGCTACTAACATAAACCAAAATCAGCTCCTCACGCAGATGAGGGGCTAATAAATCTTCCCTTTCAAGGAAGCTGTCAATGGTAGCATATTGAATCCTAATTCACTTAAAAGCTAATCAATGGGATCTCGGGCTGTACCCATAATTGCAGCCCCTAAACAGTCCTTGCTCTGAATTTTGAGCAATAAGCTGTGAGTCACCTGTGAGAGCTTCTTGTGCTTAGGCAGTTTCTTCATTAAACCATCTGCTCACTCTAAGATTTTAGTGTTTTGAGAAGGAACATTTCACTCCTGACATCAAAGCATTTGACCTCTGAACCTCTGGTGCCACGAATCTTCAGGGAAGGCCTGTCGTCTGGGAGCAAAGTCTTTGACCTGCAATTATTTTTCTCAGAAATACACTTCAGGCTGTATTCTCCTCACAGAAGGGGGGGAAGATACCTGGGGATGTTTGGCAATGTTTTCCATGCCTTATTCTCCATAAATAATGTGAGCACACAATCACCCCATGGCATCAGAGAAGTCTGGCAGGAATTCCCCAGGAATGCGAGCAGGGCAGTGAGACGTTTTTGCCAGTGCAAACAGCCCACAGGGAATGGGGATATCTGTATAAACACAAAAATATGTGCTGCAGCCTTTTATATCTGGGCTGCCTCTTCTAAACAGAGGAAGAAAAGTGCTTTCCTTAGAGTCAGAGACTTTATGGACTCTCTCTATCCAGCCAGATGCCAATGGAGCAGAGGCCCTGATCTGTTTCACAGGTTCTGTATCCTATGACTCCTCTGTTGTTAGTCCTCAGTTCCTGCATGCCTTTCTACAGCTTTAAGCTAGTGATTTTTCCAGTCAATGGAGCTACTTAAACTCCAAAGATAACCCAAGGCCAGTCCAATGTTGCCTTGAATGTCTCCAGGGTTGGGGCATCCTCAGCTTCTCTGGGCAACCTGTGCCAGGGCCTCACCAAGCTCACAGTAAAAAATTTCGTAGGTGTGCTGTGAGTAAGGAACCAAACCCTCCAGTTCATGCTGGCTGGAAAACAAGAGAGCCCTTTCAGCAAACATTTCACAGCCAGAGATTTTGACTGGGACATACTTGCAAATCCTACTTCCTGTCGAATTTCCTACACATGGAATCAAGAACACACAACAAATCAGGGCATTTTACAGAACACACAATTTTTCAATTACCCCATTTTGTTCCCCCACCTCTAGCAGTGCTCATATGAAGTTTCATCAGCCACTATCTCATATTTTGGATAATTCCTTTCCCTTGAGGAAAGTGCACAGCCCCTTCAAGACACATGACTGCATTAGTTACTGGACTCTGTACTGGATCCACACAGCTCTTCCAGGCAGATGGACAGGAAATCCACTTTCTTTCAGTGATTACAGCAGAAGGGCTTTTGTCTGACTGGAACTTGCCCGGTGTGGCTGTAAAACAACCTCAGGCTCGGGCTCTTGCCTTTCAGGCCATATTTGTGAGTTACGATGGGGCAGCTTCCCCTGCAGCTCCGGGTGCAGGTGTCAGCAGAGCCCTGCGGCTCCCCATCCCCACGCTCCCCACACACACAATGCCACATTGTTCCAGTTGCCACGTGAAGGAAGGATTTCCCTGCAGCACCAGACTCTTACACCGCTATTCCCTTCCTCTATACCATAATTGTTATTTTATTCTTTTCAATAACTCTTAGACAGGGATAAGCAGCCGGTTGTCTGGAAGCTCCTTCGGGAACAGATTGCAGAGGAGATAATGGGAGTGAGTAACAGAGAGGATGGTGACTTCATACCATGGAGGTTTGAGTCATGTTTCTTTCTTTATTAAAGAAGAATACATTTTTTTCAAACCTCCCTCAGCCATGCTGTCTATCCCTGGCTTTGCAGCAGGAAGCAGACATGTGAATTGACATGCTTTCGTAGAGCCTTTAATTTTTAATTCAGTGAAAGTTTATGATGGCCCACACTCACACCCCAGGGTAATTTGTCACCCAGAATGCCACATGTGGAGTATTTCCAACACCCAGGAATTTGTCACCAGGTGAGTGTTAGCCCAGCAATGCTACAGTTAAGTGGATGATTGGAAAAACACCCCAAAAAAGCATTGTTTCTTCCTTTCAATACTCACCACAAACATCCTAACAGTTTTATACTTCCACCTACTTTTAATTCTGTATTTCTATATTTTGACCCTTTTCTGTATAACTACATTTCAACACTTTCCATTCTTTATTTCTTTCATGAGGGATGATCAAGAAAAGTGATATAACTGTTGGGAATCTGTGCAGTTTCCAATTCAGAAAAAAAAAAAACCTATCAGATCTCATTTAATTGCTCCATCCACTTTTCTTAGCTGAAGAGGACAGACCCCTGGTCCCAGTGTCAGGGTATCTAACAAATCTGGACAGGAAGTTATTTTCCAGGGAATAGAAGAATCACTCTCTGTAATAATTATCCACAGTTGTTTCTGTCTGAAGTTAATTGTAAAGGAGATTCTGGGGAAAAGTGTAGCTCAAGAAGCCAATTTTCATTCAAGTGTACAAACATCCAATAGTCTATTCTATGATTATATCTAGAAATGGCACAAAGTGTAAAATGAGGCCTCATTTAAAAGTCCTGGCAGCATGGGCTTGTGTCAGGCTGCTTGCTGTCTTCAATTCGCCTGGATTTAGCTGGATTGAGTTATAAACTTCCATAAAATATGCCAATAAAAAAATAAATCTACTAAAAAGAGAATAAAATAATGAGGCGAGAAATTGTCTGTCTCAGGAAAACATTTTAGGCACATCTCTCACTGGTTTATTTGCAGAAGAAAACACAGACACAACTGGAGTATGTTTCACATTACAAGGCTTAAGGGTTCTTGTCTGCACTGAAGACATGTTTATACTGCTGGGTTCCAGCATGAATCTGGTTTATATCCTGAGAGTGCTCAGAGTCCTTCACGCACTCTATGCAGGAAGTCTTTAATGCACACACTGAGAAGAAATTTTCAACTATTCAAACATTAAATAAATAAGCATGAAAAAAAGCCATTCTACTGCAATAATTAAATTCTTCCTGTGCCTTTACGAGATTTCTGAAAAAACAAGCCTCCCAATCCTGGCAGAGCTGTTTAAAAAGTCCAAGAAAGCCATAAGGGAAACAAACTCAGCAGAAAAGCATCCACTTACCCCTTGCATTTTGTAGCACCATCAGATATTATTTAAGACCAGAGCCTGGCAGTGTTTGGCTCAGAGCAGGCCTTGTCTCAAAGGCATTTCATCATTTAAAATAGGCAAGCATCAAGAAGAAAACCAAAATGGTCATATGGATGTACCCTCCTTCCCAAACTGTAAAGTGGGGACCTGCCCAAGGCTGGAAGAGCACTAGTGAGGGAACTGAGACATCTGGAGTCCTTTTCTGGTTCAAAACTGATCTTCTTCAAGAGATTAAATATGACCCACGTTATCTCATTATTCTTACACATCATAGTTTCTTTTCCTTGTGCATTGTGAGAATTTCTCAGCCAGTAACAAGCTGACAGAATAGCTGGAGAGGAAACTGTGCCTGAAATTTTCTAGAGCTTTCAGAGCACTTAATAATGTTCTTAGTAATATGTTCCAGCTTCTGGTCAGCCCTGAAGAAGTCAGGTGGTTGGACCAGGTTACAGATCACTTCCAAATGAAAAAATCTCTTCTAGTTGCAGTTGCTTTGACATCTTTTACACACATGACTGTGAAAGAAAAATATAACTCACCATATGGAAAACAATGCAAGGGTTGGATATGTATCCATTAATGTTGGATTTGTAATCTGTGTCTAACTTCAAATGTGGAACTGGGCTTGAATTTTCACTTTCCTTCACAGTTGCCAGGGCCAACTTGACTAGCATTATTTTTAAGAGAAAAATGATCTCTCTTTTTACAGTCTTCTCTCTGCTGTAATTTCTTTGTGTCTCTGCCAGAATCAAGATGAGGTGATGCCAAGAAAAAGGATGAGCTCATTGCGTTTAATGGTATGAGGTTTCACAAATAAAAACTACATTACTCAACTGAGAAGTAGTCAGTGGTATAAAACAGGGTTAAAGGCAGGTAGTTTTAATTGGAAACAAAAAGAATTAATTAATTTCTCATGCTGGTTGTCATTAGAGAACTGATCTGATTAGCCTTCCTTAGAGATGGAATTTTAGATCATTCACCATTATTGTATTGTTACTGCACCTTTATGATAACATGAAAAGAACAAGATAAAAATTATTGGTAAAACAACATAGTGAAAGCAGTGAATTGCAGGAAAGAGTCATTTGGATTTTCCTGTTCAAATCCAAGGTATAAATGTCAGCCTCTGGAACGATGGATTCAGCACTCTTTCCACACCTTTTTGATTTCTAGCATCACATTGAGCTCAAAAAGGTCTTCTTCCACAGAACACTGAATCCCTCTTAGTGGTGCTGTTCTAGTCCAGAAGAATCTCTCAGACCTGAGGAATCTATTGACCATCAGCTCTACAGCAGAGCATTTTCCAAACAAAGCCAGAGGCACAGTCTCTTTTACAGGTGCCCTGCAGTCTTTGCAACATCTCACATGCGAATGGAAGAGCCCTCAAGAGGGAAGGACAGTGCAGGTGCCTATAATGGACATCTGAGCTCATGACGTGTTTGAATGGGTGCTAGATTTTTGCACAGGGTGCAACTAAATCACTTTGTGCAGTCACAGGTGTCCAAGATCACCTCACTCTCTTACATGAGCAAAATTTAACTAAAGCTTACAGATCCGTAGTTTTCCTGTATCCTTACGAAAATCCCTCACCTATGCTGCCAAGTATGCCATGGCCCCTATCTGGAAAGCAACAGGAAGATATGATCCATTCTGTCTCCTTCACTCTTCCTGCAACACAACTGGATCAGAATCCCTGTGCTGTTCCCAGTGGTGTCTGCTCCAGTGTCTCACTGACATAGAATGACCTAATTTGTTATGGCTGGTGAGAACTGAGAGAAATTAAATCCAGGGTTTGTAGTTAATTGGGGTCAGGTTGAGATGATTTATGACCTGAGGAATGTACTCACTCTTTACACTATCATACAAACAACAGTATCAGTTGGACTCTGCAACCTTTGGAATCAAACTGAAATTGGGATTTTCCAGAAAACGAGTAGTAGCAGAGGCAAGACCCATGGGAGCAGGCGAGCTGGTGGGCAGATGAGGCTGTATCTGAACACAAAGCCAGGTACCTTCTCTTCCCACACTCACAATCAGTTAACCTCCAAGTCCTGATTTATTGTGATTCAGAGGAGAGATGGAGTAGGTCTATGCCAAGGAAATTTCATCTGTCTGGAATCTGACAGGAAGAAAAAAAAAGTTTGAAAATTTCTGAGGAAGCTGGGATTTGTCCCAGTTACAGTGTCTCTGTGTTCACTCAGCCAGCTCATGTTAGCAAGTTAGGCTCGCTGAAAAATAGTGGCAAATGCTTTTCCATCAATCAAGAACCTCGAGTTTGGTCCCAAGTCGGAGGCTGTGCAGTGCAGCCCATGACCCAAACAGCAGGAGCCTTCAGCAGCTTCCCCCATGCCTTTTGCAGGATATCTTAAACTAACATCTTTCTTTTTTTTGTGGACTTTAGAAAAGGATTAGAGAAGAGTTACTGTATTTTCAAGTTCAAGGCATTTTATCACACTTCAGCAGTTAAGTAGAACTTGAAAATAAAACTATTCAATACTGGTTTTCTTTGGGAAAAAAAAAAATCACAGGGTTTTTTTTTTATTCTCTAATTAGGACTCTGCTTCTTCATTTTTCATAACTTCATGCCCTGTTTTTGATTACACAAGACACAGCCATTCCTGTGCCCAGCGAAAGCAGTGACTGACTGGGTTGCTTTTTTTTAAGTAGAAAAATCATCTCTATTCTGCTAATGTCTATCAAAATAGGCAGAGAAAGTGAAGGAGAGAAAGAAAAATATCTGCAGTCCCAGGAGTGGTGGTTATAAAAACCCTCTCCGTGGGTTTCTGTGCTTCTTATTGAACACAGTTTTGCTCACACACACCTTAACCCGCCAGCTAAGTGAAAGTGCTTCAACCCTTTGCCTTCCTGTTCCCTAAGAGTGTCTTTGCATTCCACAGAGATGTGAGATCAAAACATGTAAAGCTTCTTAGGAAGAAGAGTGGCCATTACAGAAGGGTGCAAAATGCTGTGTAAGGGCAGGGGTGAACTGACAGTGCACAAACCAGTCTGCATGGAATCATCTCTGCTGGATCCCAGAGCCTTCATCCTCGGGCATGTGCTGAAAGAGCAGAAGAGCATCGGGCTGAGACCTCCCCTGCACTCAGTGGAAGCCCAGAGAGCTCCAGCTGCAGCACAGGAAACACCAGGAATGTGCCTTTGCCCTTATAAATCTTTCTGACTCGCTCTCATCTGTGAGATTGGCAGTGGCTGCAGAGTGTGGCAATCACTACATTTGGCAGAGCTCTTTGCTACCTGCAGGGTAACTCCCAAGCAAGCAGACTGCAATAACACAGGGTGTTTGTTCAGCTGTGCTTCTCCAGTGTATCCTGGGGAGAAAAGGTATGTTCTGGCCTCTTTAATCACTTCATTCTTCACTGGAGTAAACAAGAGGAGCCACAGGGGGTTGTCTTTGCTTGTGAGGTTCTGCTGTGCACAGGATTTGCTGCAGGAGACACCTTCACTATAAGAGCACCAAGTTCCTGCTCTGCAAGGAGGGAAAGATGAGCTGGGGTGACCGCAGATGTCAGAGGGAATGCAAAAAAGGACTGAATAATGGTGCAAACAACTCCTCTCCATCCCTACCAACAGCCTAAGCACCATCTTAACTGGTGCACCCTGTGCTGCATCCAAGGTGGGACATGTTTGCTGTCACACAGACCCCGAAACCATGGGATCAGTGGAGTGAGAGCTCAGAGCAACCCAGGGCTGTGCTGAGTTACTGATATTGCACACTCAGGCCCTGTGCTCCACCACCCCAGCAACTTTCAGAAGGGGCCACTGCAGCCTCTTATGAAGGGAAGTGCTCTGAAAAGGAGAAAAGTGCTGCAAAAACATGAGCAGAGAGCAGAGTTTCCTAGAAGTATCTGGCCAACACATTACCATGAGTTTACACTAAAAACTCTGACAAACAGAAGTAATTGGTAGGTGCTTTAAAATACTGTCAGAATTGGTTGGGAAATTCGTGGTTTTTTCCTTTCTTGTAAGCAAGCCCTGAAACACTCTTACAGGCTGACAGTTATTATTAGGAAAAATAAAGGTTTATTTCAAAAATCTGGATTACTGCTTTTATTCCGGGCTACTGAGTACTTCCAGTTGAGTTCAGAGCTGAGGAGTTTTTGCACTGTTGCTGCCCTTTCCACAGAAGGTGAAGACAAAAGGAGTGGGGTGGGGCTGGGCAGGCAGAGGTGCAGGAGTGCCTGCAGCTGCAGGGGGATGTGGCGAGGCTGTTCCCCTGCATCTGCTGCTCAGGAGCCTCATCATCCCTGCACTCCCCTTCCCCTTCTCCAGGCAGGGCACATATCTTGGCCAGTGGCATGTAAGGTATCAAATGTAAAAGGCCAAGTGTCTTTTACCAATATTTACAGTCGGGTTAGTTGCCCCACATAAATATACCCAGAGTCAAAAAAAGGAGACACTATTTCCTCCTTCAGAACCAAGAGTGGACTATTCTAGGAGGCACATTTATATGACTTAAAATGGCTTTTTAATAGTGAATTTAAAATTGATTTCATATCTAATAGGTATTACATTTGTCTGGCTTTAGGTTTTCAGTATGACACACACCAGTTTGTCTGGCAAAGCAGCATGAGCCCCACCCCAGCAGCAGCTTCACTCAGAAAATGTCGAGTGCTGCAAATGCATCCCTCACTTCTCCCCTCACTAAGTCCTCCCTGGCAAGCCCACTTGGCCAAACAACACAACTAAACACCTTTTAAAGAAAAGAAAGTAAAATTCTGATAAAGTAGGATCCTCTTTTCAGACTTTCAGAATCTGAAGTTTTAATGTAATGATTACAACGGGCAGAAATATCTCAGGTCCTGGAGCTCGGTGACCTTCCAATCCCACAGCAGGTTATTCAGAAAATAATTTTTCTCAAATTGTAATCCCATGGATTTTTCTTACCACTTTTAAAAAGAGCAGAGGTTACACATGTTTTTCACACGGTCTTCCAGTGCATATAAGCTTTCTCCCCCAACCCTTTTCCACTTACATATCATAAAAAAAGTCAGGGGTAGCAAGTGAAGATAAAGGTAAAAAGGGCTAAGTGTCCCTGGGGGCAGATTTGCTGTATTACTTCCAATACTTTTAAAACTGAAAATGTGAAAACACATTTGACTGATACTTCTGCTTCTACAGGGATATCCTTAGCTTCTTTACTGTGATTTATGCAAGATGTGATATATGTGATATATGCAAGAATGAAGTCTATATTGATTGATCAAGACCTAGCTCTGGATAACGAATTTTCCTAGACACTAGACTTATTTTGCATCACTGAATTTCTCTCCATTTTTAGGAAGGGAATGGGGACGGCCTAGCATTTTAAAAAAATAAAGTAATTGAATCAAATTAATCTTAGCTGGAATTTAATGCATAGCATATTCTGAATTTTCTGATTTTCAGGAGGTCTATGTTAATAACTTCTTTCAAGATGCTTTTCCCAGTTTTGTTGTTATTGAATTGCATTCCTGGGACTGTTGGATCCCTGCTTAGCTTCTTAGGAAATTGCACTGATATGTCAGAAGAAACAAGGCAGAGATTCTGCTTTTTGTCTTCTGGTCTTAACAATCCATCAGTACTGCCCATAGCTAGACAACAGAAAGCTGATTTTTGGACCAAAAGAAGAATTCTATGAAAAATGGATTAATTTTTCCCCCCAAATTTAGCTGGGTGGGATACTTTGAATTTGGGTGCCAGGAAACCCTTTCCTTCACAGGCTCAGGATGCCTTGCTAAGCGTTTTAACTTCCTTCTTTGGCACAAAAAAGCTGCGTGGTAATTCTGGGCATGCTGTGAATCCACTGCTTGGCAGGAGGAGGAATCAGTGCAAAACCTTGCGGGCTGAGCCTGTTCCTGGAGCTGGGTTCCCATCATTGCTGGATACTCCACAATCCTCTGCTGAGAGCTCCTCAGGTGCCTCTGAGCACCCACCCCGGTGCCGCCGCCGCATCTTCCCCTCCCCGTTGGTGGAAAATGATACAAAACTCAAAATTTTTCGGTAACTTTAGTCAGTCTTGTTCGCCTTTGACTCGGGGAAAAGGAATTTTAAGTTTCTTTTCAAAGGACTGTTTCAGCACTCGAGGCCTGATGAGCTGAACATCTCAGAGACTGGGAGCAGCACAGGAGATACACAGAAGATAATGACCATTAATGACCATTAATAACCATTAATGACCATCAACTTCAAACCCCTGGCATGATTGGGGACACCTGGTCTGGGAAAAGATCTATAAGAGAATGAAGAATGAGAACCTGATTAACATCGAAGGCAAAGGGATCAATAATCAATAGAAAACCAAATACTAAGAACTGTGTCACTTGGGACCGATGAACACTGAACCAATGAATTTCTCTGGGTTTTGGCTGTGTAAGTACATGACAAATCTAGTGAAAACCTCGTGTGATGGAAGGATTTTCTCTGCACACCCACGCAAAGTGTGGATGAAATTATTTCTGTTACACATCGTGGCCAGAATAAAGTAATGCCTTGATTCTCTGACCCTGGAATTGTTGTTGGAGGGTTTCTGTTCTTCCCGCAGTCTCAGACAGCATCGCCCCGGTGCTGCCGCACCCTCCCTGCCCGGCCTCCCCCTGCTGGGCCTCGGCACTCTCCGGCACGGCGGCAGCTGGAGGGTTAAAAGTCTGCTCCCAGTTTTGTGGCTTCTTTCCAAAAGGTTTCAGTTAACACCAAAGGTCTCCTTCTAGCTCGCTCACTTTAATAGATTTTTCCCATTGAGTTCTCACTTTATAGACTATCATTTCCTTTTCTGCAGGGGAGCTGTTTTCTGGGTCACTGATCCAACCAACTTAAAAGGGATTTCATTGATTAGATTTTATTGGTGGTTACTTCAACCATAATGGCACAAGTTGCTAGTACCTGCTAACAGCTGTGGGTCTTGCTTTGGTACCCTGGCTCTGTACACTCTCCTACAAGTGAAGTTCCTCTCTCCTGTCCTGATTGCTTGCTAATTACTTAGCACCTTCTTTACCCTCTTACTACCTCAGTTGCGTTTGTGCTTTTACCTTTCAGTACCCCAGGTCAGCTGCCTTGCCAAGTGTTCCTGACTGACAAAATCCCCTATTTGCTGAGTGTGGCACCTCATTGCTCTCGTTTTTACCTCTGGTCGTCCCTGTAGTCACACAAATAACCTGTGGCTGAGGCACTGTATCCCAGCCAGCATCGTGCAGGCAGATGAAGCTGGGAGATCAACACTTTCAAAGCAAAATGTGCAGAGTGTTTTAAAGAAGGATTTTTTTTTTTAAGTGAAAAATTACCTGACTAACATGGAAGGGTCCTCCCTTCACACTCTTGACTTCTAATGCTTCACACTTCTGTGTTTTCCTGTATGAAAGAAAGATTGGTAGGTTACATCTGTTAGAAACACAAACTGATAATGAAGACAGGCATTTCTTCAAGTGCCTTACAAAAAGGTACAACTCCCTTTTGCCTCCTGATCAATGCAGACTCCATGCTCTAAGTTGTCTAAGTTGTTTTTTCAGCATTGTATTCTTCATGCTGCTCAAGCTGTGTGATTCTCTTCCAGCCTTCCAGACTTCTCCCTAATCCATAAGGCTGTGCAGAGTGATGGCCTCTCCATCTTTCACTACCTTTGTTTTAAGGGGTAACAGGTAGAATTTAAGGAGAAATTGCTCTGATTTCTGCCATTAGAGCAATGAAGGTGCCAAACTATTATAAGAAAGCAATTACTACAATTACTATAACCTCCATTGCAACAGAATTTAACCCAATACTTTCCCCTTTGTGGTGTACTCTGCAAGCTCTAATTAATGGTCACCAGTGTCTGTGAAAGCTACAAACACCTTGCCCCTCTGCAGGTGAGAAACTGAGGCACAGACGTTGCCAGCTCACCCAGATCCAGACAGGATTCCTGCTTGCCAGTGCCTGCCCCACTTCTCCTGTCAGTCCCAGACACTGGTGAGCTGCACACATGGTCCTCATCTGCCCTCGGGGATGCCCTCTGTGACACCACACTGATGCCTTTTCCTGGTCTTAAAATCAAGAGTCAAAGACGGTTAGAAGGGAAAAGGGGTTTTGACCTTGGTATATTTTTTAAGGATCCTTAGGTGCACTACGTCCAGGTCGAATGCACCTCAATGCACACCGTGATGCACACCCGCCAAAGATCCGGCATCACATTATAGGTGCCACCAATTAGCATCTCTATCAAAAATTCCCCAATGAGAGGCTCACATGAGTCCCCCTCCCCAAGGAACCTTCCCCTAGATGGTTCGATCTTAGTTTCCCAAATGTGTTCTGGAAAGGACCTTGGGGTCTGGGACACACTGATCCCTAACTACGAAGCTTCTAAGATGTTTAGTCTCCTAGCTTAACAAACAAGTCCAAGAATGTAGGCAAAAAGCGCTAAGGAATACAGAAGTTGTAAAAAGGTATAAAAGGGGTTTAAAAGAAAAGGCAAAAAATCATCATGGCATCACACTAGTTAAGTTTTTTGGAATGTTTCTGAGTTTCATGGTGATGCAGGGAAGTGAAAGTACCCAGTAAAAGTACAAGCCATGCTACAAAATTAAGCAGAAGAGGTGATACTACGTAGTGTAAAATCTATGAGTACCAGTGAGTGAAGAGTTATCTTCACAGATTTTAAGAAAATGACACTTCAGACCAATAATGTAAGTGATTTGTAACTTGCTACTGCTAGATTAATTTCCTTTCCTCTGATATAGCTGCTTTCCTGGCTAGAAGCTACCTGCTTCTCTTTGTGCTAAACAAAGTGCAATGGGCTTAAGGGAAAGGACATCATTTTCTTCCAGCGTCTTTAAAAACTACACCTGAGCAACAGCCCAAGGGGGTTTACAGATTGTTGAGCACTTTCAGACAGGAACAGGATGTCAGTGGCCAGGCTGGTACAAAACTGCCTGGCTCCCTTACCAGTGCCAGTGGAGCAACCTCTCTGCTTCTCTCATTTCTGGAATCCAGTTCTGAAGCCCTTCTGCCTCCTGCATCATTGTCGTGAGGAGCACTAAACGTGACCTTGCAGCATCAGGAAGCTGAAGTACAGAGAAATTCCCTATCACTCCTTTTATGTCCCTTCACAGGATACAGGGAGTAGGAGTTGAGGGTGACAGCCTGCTGCTCATTCCCTTTTCCCTCCAAGACATGGCCCTTTCTCTGCACTTCATCTCCTGAGCAGAGATCTCTCTATTTGCTCTCACAACTGTCCTGGTACATTATAGCCATATGACAATCAATTAACTGCACACTCTACCAGAATAAAGAAGCCACCCAACCTTATATAACTCTTTTTAATTGTTTTCTTACATTATAGCATTTTTGCTAAACTTATTCTGCCATAATTCACATAATTTAATTTCTCAAAGTGCTAATAAAATAATTGCTTCCTTCCTGTAGACAGAGTGCCTGAACTGTCTTCTCTCATTCAGAGCATTATAAAAAGTGGCTGTCATGAATGCTTAAAAGGGCTGTTTTATTCACAAGACTTGATACAAAATTGTTCTCTCCAGACTCTGTGTTGTGTCTCAGACAGCAACAAAGGTGCAAGAAACCTTACCCAGACACTTCCTTGCATCCTGGGCCTACCTGCACCTAGACTTGAAAAGCATGGCAAGTCTCACAAGCAAAGTTCTATGGGCTGGTGGAAATCTCCTGTCCTATTGCCCTTACACAGCGGCTTGAAAATAAAACACAAATTTCAGATCACAAGTTATTAACTCATGCTACCATAGATCCTCTTGCAGAGGGAGACTGAACAAAAGTAACCTTTGTGATTTACATATTTAGGCTTGGGAAAGAGAACTTGCTATGAGGAAGACATTCTGTGCATTTCAAACTTTGGCCAATTACCCATGTCTGCAATTCAGACTTCCCTACACTTCTGCCAATGACACCCACCCCGTTTCTGAGGCTGGGGACTGATTATGCCAGATCTGCTTTTGGGCCTCATTGGGCACAACCTTTCTTTTCTGTGCTTTTTGTTTCAAAATGAATTCGGATGGGGACACCTCCAAACCGTGGAAATGTCCCTGGGGGTTCTGGGGGGTGAGCAGCGAAATGAGTGACCAGAGTGCTGCTGCAGCAGACGAGTCTCCAGGACACTGGGCTGCACCGAGCAGGGCATCACCAGCAGAGCCAGAGCAGTCATTGTCCCTCTCAACGCCTGACATGCCTGGAATAGAGTTTTGATCCCTGCTATACAAAAAAAAAAGACAAGGACAGGTTGGAAAGGGTCCAGAGAAGGGCCACAAAGATGATCCAAAGCCTGGAAAGCTGCCACACGAGGAAAGGCGGAGAACTGGGTGTTTTAATTCTTGAAGGGAAAAAAGGCTTAGGGGAAACCTTGTGACCAGGCTGCAGTGGTTTTGATAACAGCTCCAGCAGCCAGAATTCTCCGTGATGGACACGTGAGGAAGTGCACTGCAGAGCAAAGCTCCCATTTTCTGTTTCTGCCCAGCACCCCTCTGGAGTCAGATGCTTAACTGCTAAGCTTCACACTCTTTTAGCAGTCTTGTTGATTACATTGATTTGGAAAATCCTCGTTAGGATTCTGGCCTAAGTCAGACTGGATGGAGGATTGCACATACTCCAGAGGCAGAGCCTTTGCTGACAGCCTCACCAGCTGCAGAGGCTCAGAATTCCATAGCCTGGACAAGATTAACAAGAGGCTGCTGCAGTGACAGCAAAGCTGGCATTGATAGGTCACAATGTCACCAAAACGTATCCAATAAAAAACCAAATACTAAGAACTGCACAACTTGGGACCAATGGACACTGAACCAATGAATTTCAACGGGTTTTGACTGTATAAGTATCTGAAAAATCTAATAAAATTCATGTGTCATAGAATGACTTTCTCTGCACAACCCACGCAACGTGTGGATGAAATTTCTGTTGCACGTCCTGGCCAGAATAAAGTAATGCCTTGATTCTCTAACACTAAAAATGTTTTTGAAGAGTTTTTTTTGTCTTTCCTGCAGTTTTGGTGACAGCAAGGGCTTGACCCTCCCTCAGAATTTCATGTCAAATGCAGGCCACTGTGGTGTGTGCTACTGAAAAGCAGCAGAAACAGAAACCAGGGAGAGAGAATCTGCTCATGCAATGCCCAGCCCCTCCCGTGCACGCTGCCAGCAGCGAGGCTGAGCTGGAGCTGCACACGGGTGCTTGGCAGGTGTTTACAGTGCTGGGATTTCTGTGTTTTCTCAGGTATTGCATCACCTCACAAGGCAAAGCTGGCTGCTACCAACAGGCAGTTACTGGACTCAGCACCTTACTCATGATATTCCTGTTCGAGGAACAGCAGGCGATTGAAGAGCAGCTGGGCTGATTTCATGCCTGATGTTAAGAAACCTGAGCTCTTCATCCAGCTGTTTATCATTATTTTTATAGAACTGCAGGTCTGTTCATGCTCCATTCTACAGTTCAGAGAGGTTTTTTTCAACTTCCAGTGTGTCACTCTCTAAGACATTTGTAATTTGATCCTGTCTGTGTCAGCATCTATGTCTGAGAGCTTTGCATTACACCAACCACAGCTGCTGGGGACTGCAGGGGATGCATCTGAAATTCAGGGTTGGGTTTTCCCAAACCTGTACAAAAAATGGAAACAGCTAAATCTTAGAGATGGACACAGAAGGAGGAGGGGGATTAGGCACAAAATTCTATTGGTAACTAAGACAATAAACTCGAAGCCCAGGGAAGAAACACCTCAGGCAGTGCGTGTTACAATGATAGAATAAATCTGTTGCTAATACTTTATAAGCAAGAATCAGCTCTCTGGTTTATGTATCACTTCCTAATTCTTCACACACTGCACACCTCAGGAAAAAAAAATAATAGAAGGCAATTAATCATGCTGAACATTAATTGCTCACACTTGATTAGCCAGCCTTTGAAAACAAATGTGACATAGAAATAGAAAAATCATTGATAGTAGTGACAGCACATCTCTCTCAGAGAAAAAAAAATGGCATTACTGCCTGATTAGTACAAATGGCAATGAGGTGCAGAAAGGATCACCTGGCTTTCTAAACTCCTTCTCAGAGAGGACTCTGGGTGCTGCTGGATCAAGGAGTCCAAGACTTTGTCAGCAGTTTATATCTAAAGGATTATATCAGTGTAACTGCAACTTTATACAGCTTTGTCCCACGGGATTAAGGATGGCAAATCAAATATATTAATATAAAAATTAATGATTTATTATGATAATGATCAGACTAAAAGACCTTAATCAGAATTATTTACTACAGAGCATGGATAGTTATAACTACAAGTAGAGTATAGTGCACTGTTTTTTAGACAATATTGAAGTAACTATATTAAACTCAGCCAAAACAATTGTGAAGTAGTGATTGATGTTACTCACCCAGACCAACAACTCTTTCACTCAGCCTTCAAGGAGTGAGCTTGAGAGTCATCCCCACTCAAGGAAGGGATTTCCACACACATTCTAAGGTGTTAGAAGAGCCTGCTGACAAAAAGTGGAACTGGGCTTTTACAGTATCAAATCCCCAGGCCATCTGTCAGCTCAGCACCTGCAGTGGCACCTGCTGGTTTCTTTATCAGGTACTTTACCAGCTCTGCCACATATTCATCTCACTGTCAGGATGTTGAACTTCGAGTTCAAAGAGTCAGGCTGGTTTCAGCATCATTCATCACCGAGAGCAGAGCGAGTCCCACCCTCCTCCATTCCCCACTGACAGTTTTGCAAATAGGGTGAAGCCCCCACTCCAGGCAGAGCATCCTGTTACAGGTGATGACTCCACCACTGTCCTGGGCAGCCTGTTCCAATTCTTGACAACCCTTTCAATGAAGAATTTTTTCCTAATATCCAATGGAAACCTCCCCTGCACAACTTGAGGCTGTTTCCTCTTTGTCCTATCACTTCTACTTGGGAGAAGAGCTGAGCCCCCACCTCACCACAAGCTCCTTTCAGGAACTTGTAGAGAGTGAGAAGGTTCCCCTGAGGTTCCTCATTTTTCTCCAGGATGAGCCCACCCAACTCCCTCAGCTGCTCCTTATCTGACTTGTGTTCTAGAGAGTCTCTAGTCCCTCTTCACAACGACAGAGGAGTGAAAAGACAACTCTAATGAGACTTTAGGCTCCTCAGACATCAGCATTCCTGTTTCTGCCAGTTGGATGGGAAATTAGAACATCACAGAGTAAACAAATCTTACAGTAGAAAATCCCATCCTGTTTGGAGTTCAGAGCACAGCCAGGGATTGAAGGCAGATCTCAGTAACAAAGTTTCTATTATCTCTTAACTAGGAAACGTAGCACTAATAACTGAGGGTCAAACTCCCATCTTTGCTGTGGTATCTATAGGCAAAAGTGCAAAACATGAGTGTGTGCTGATACTCAGACTTTGTAAGACATTGAAAGTATGAATTGCATAACAACAATCTAACTGGGAGAAACATTCTCTCTTACAGCTGTCCGAGAAAACTGGATTAACAGCCCAAACAGACTGCCACAGATTATGTGGAGCAGAAGGACACTGTTAACTGTAGGAAGTTTACATCCAGCACCTGGTCCCACATCCCCAAACATTGTAGACAGGGCAGCACTGGAATTCCAGCTTACTCTGCCTTAAGAAAATCACTGGAGCATGTGAGTTAATCTGAGTTTTCAGTTTTACCTAGTTTGTTTCTGCTCCATATAATCTGTGGCAGTCTGTTCGGGCTGTTAATCCAGTTTTTTCGGACAGCTGTAAGGGAATATTTCTTTGGTTAAATTGTTGTTATGCAATTCATACTTTCAGTGTCTTACAAAGTCTAAGCAGAACTGTGTGTCAGTCAGGTTTCCTGACACAGTTGTAGTTTATTAGCATAAAGATCAAAATATATACTGACTAGATACTTAAACTTCACAGGCACCCCTTTCACAGTAAGCAGAGCAGTTCAGAAGGGAGGGGTGAAATATTGAGAAAACATCAAAAATGCACAGTTCCATTTAGCCTTACGGATAACTTTCCCCTTTTCTTTTTCTCTTGAGTACCTATTTCTCTTCCAGGAGATGACAGTCCATGAATGATTGTCTTATTATCACCACATCCCACCTCTCACTAATATCTTTTGGGGAATAAATAGGCTTAATAAATGTTAAATAGCATCTTGGAATTTTAAAGGAGAAATTTGGGAAAAAAAATAACTGGATGCATGCACATGGCCCAGGAGGCAGCACCTGGCATCTGGAAAAGCAAAGTGACTTTTTTTGGTGTGCAAGTCCCAAGATTAGATTTTTTTTTCATGTTCTTGTCCCTTAACATTTGTATGAGTAAAACTGATTCTGATAGCCAGGGCGTTAGTTATTTTCGTTCCAGTTGTAGATGTGTGAGATTTTTGCCAACTCCTGCTGAAACTTCCTCATAAAAGAACTGAACATACCTGAAGGGTGTTTGGAAGTGACTGCAAGGAGTGTTTGGAAGCCGCTGCGCTGTGCGTGGGAAGGGGCAGGCCCGGCCGCGCGGGAGCCTGGGCGTGCGGCTTCTGCTCAATGAACTGCGGGAGAATTGCTTTTTTTTTTATGAATGGGAGCTCGCAGTGAATGAACAGCGGAGTTCTGCGATGTGATTGGTCCTCCGGGGTAAAAGCCACGCCCACCCATGAATGGGTGGCGGCCGAGACGAGCGGGGATTGGCGGGCGTGCCCCAACACAGAGCTTCATTCACTAATTCGATGAAACAAAGGAGTGGGCGAGCCGGGCCCGTGAGCGAGGGGCCAATGGGCGGCCGGCCCCGGGCCCACGGTGGCCTCGGAGCGCGCACGGGGCGGCTCCGCCGCGGGCTCCGCGTGGGCCGGGGC
>VXAD01009454.1:231494-327605 GCA_013399195.1 Dicrurus megarhynchus
GGCGGGGAGCGGTGACGGTCGCGGTCCCGCCGGCGCTGCGGACCTCGGCCCGTGGGGCCACCCCGCCCGGCCCGGCCCGGCGCACCCCTCCCCCGGTAGCCGCCCCAGATGCCCGAGGAGAGCGGGTAGAGCCCGAGGAGGATGAAGGGGTACCTGGACCAGCAGGTGCCGTTCACCTTCCCGCAGGTGAGTGGCGGCTCCGCCGGGCGGGGGTTCCGGGCTGGGTCCGCTCCCGGCCGGGGACTCCGCTCTGAACCGCTCCTCCTGCAGCAGCCCCCGGGCGGCGGAGCCGTGCTGGGCGCTGGGAAGACCCGCGGGGAGCCGGGCGTGCCGCCGGCGCAGGACTCGGAAGGTGAGGGGGGCCCGGGGCGGAGGGAGGGCTGGGCATGGCGGAGGCGGCCGGGCAGGGAGCGGGTCCTGCCCCCGGAGCATCCCGCTGGCCCTCCCCGCCTGAGGATCCTTCCCCTCTCCCCGCAGAGCTCTTCCAAGACTTGAGGCAGCTCCAGGAGACCTGGCTGACTGAAGGTAGGCTCCTTCCCCCAGCTTCGGTCGGTTTTGCTCGTCTTCGAGCTGTTTGTCTTCTGAGGTTTGTCCCGCTCCTTTGCTGTGTTTGCCCGGCTCCGAACAAAAGTGGTTTTTTCAGACTTGCCAACCTCTGGCTTGTGTAAATTAAGACGCTGAATGACACTATTGTGCTGGGCATTTGCTTATGAATGGGACTTGGCTGCTGGCCCGCTTTCCTGGGTACAATTTTCGCTTCAGGCTATTTGTAACTGCTTCGATTTTATGCTAATTTGTCACTTATCTTTGTTGGTCGCCAGAACGTTGATATTTTCTTAAACAATGAAGTAGTCTTTTAATTTGGAGAACAAAACGCTTCTTTTTTTTTTTTTTTTTTTAATATAATCCTTTGTGGGGACCTTCCTGGAATTTACACACTTTTCAGTTTGGTGTCTTAATTATTTTGACTTTGAACTTCAAGGAAAACTTCGAATGCCAGGGAATCACATAAATTCCAAGTGAAACTAGTTTCAAACATGGTAATTTTGCTCTAATTCCGGTACTACAGATAGTCCATTTTCTAGAAAATTCAAAACACATCCTCAAGTACAGACTCTTGACAAATACAGAAGTACTTATTGTGATCTAGGTACTTAAAAATATTTAACAATAATGATATAAAAATATACGTGGCATTTTGAGCAGGTTATTTCCTCGAATTTTACCACAAGTGAGGGACAATCTTCTCAAACAATTCTTTTTTTAAGCCTTCAGGAAGGTATTTGCCAGCTAAATAAGATTATTAAGGAAAAAAAATCAAATGTTTTATGTTCATTTCAAACTGAACTGAAATGAGGTGACATCGGTCAGGCAGCGTTTCAGGAGTGTGAGGATGGTAAGGATGCAATGGGAATTACCCGGAGGCTGCTTCGATATAGAAACACGTTTGTAACTCGTATCAGAGCAGGAAAATCAGAATTAACCGCTGGTCATGCAGTAGACCTGCTGCATGTGCACACATGCTCGAGAGCGATTTCCTTCAAATCTTAGAACTCGAGCTGCCAGTTCGTTTGCCTCTGAACCGATTTTTGGTAGACTTGCGATTTTAGAATTTCTCGTGTTTGAAAATATTTTTAGCTCAGCAATCTAAAGGATTTGCATAGAATCTCTTAGAAGATATTTTTCAGCAGCAGAGTGTTTGTAGGAGGAATCTGGGAGTCCCCTGTGGTGAAGGGAAGGTCACACGTGGGCTCACAGCACTGTAGGTGCTCTGCTTTTATCCAGGATTAGTACAGGATGATGCAAACCTTACTGCATGTTTTTGGAATATAGGCAGAGATTTATTATTATTATTATTATTATTATTATTATTATTATTATTATTTTTCATAGCTCATGGCATCTAATCAGAGTCCAAGTGAAATCCCTGAGAAATTCAATATGAGTTTTAATATTCTGGTTTGTGATTTCAGACTGCATGTCGGGGAACTGGTTTCTCCCATTGTTACTCCTGTTTCCAGACTTATAACAAGAAAAATGACTCTCTGAAGCAAACTGTCTTTTGGTTTTTTTTATCCACCAGTATGTCAAAATATTTTCCTGAATGGTGAAAATATTTTTTCCTGATGTCCTCTGTGTGTCTCCACGTTAACATCTGTTCATGAGACGAAGGCATCAGAACACTGAAGAGTACCTTCCTTAGCAATGCAGAAGAAAAAGTGAAAACATGAAATATGTTATTTATTCTTTTCCTTTATCACATTTAGTTTTAAAAAAAAATTATTTATTTATTTACAGTTCTTGGTGTTACTTTTTAAATAAAAGAGAAACAAACCTAGGAAGGAAGTCAACTAGAAATAAGGCATCAGCCAAAAATGTTAATGCATTTAAACCACATATGTACCTGTATATGTGTGTTTATGTGTGTCACTACATATATTTGTGTGATTTCAGTCATAGGGATATCTCTTTGCCATCTTTTAAAAATAGTTTTAATAGTGTCAATTAACACCTGATTTCTCGTTTTGAGAGTCAAAGAATAACTCTGCAAATAGATGTCTCCTAAAAGAAACACATGCTGAAAAATCCTAGGCCAGGTTACTGAAAATCTAGTTTTCTTTTGCACCGTTTTTACCAGGATCTGGTAGACTGCATGTGACCCTGGCAGTTGGTAACTGGAACTGATTTCAAGCCAAATAATTTATAGAAGTGCATCAGCATTCAGAGAAACAGAAAAGAATCTTCCTTGGAGAGGAGTGGCAGAGGCAGGTACCTGTGATGGCTGCAAGGAGCAGATCCACGTCTCCAGGTGTCCCTAGGCAGAAAATTTAAGTTGCAGTGCTCCAGCTCTTGGAAGTTGTGTGGGAAATGACTGGAACGAGACCAGATTTGGGCTTCGGATGTGATTAATTATCCCAGTTCTTCCAAGTGTAGGTGTTGGTTTGGGGAGAGCAAGATAATACCTGGGTTGCAACCATATGAAGTAGGTAGAGAATATAAAAATTGAAATTGTCTTCTGGCAACTGTGTCTTCAGCCTTCTAGCACAGGACTGTAGCTGTCTGCAAACACCACTGCCCAGCAGTGAGGCTGGAGGCTTCCCTTCCAGCCTTGCCCTTCATGTCACATCTGCTCTGGGGCCTGCTGCTTTCAGAATTAATTCTCTTGGTGACATCACCAGTGATGCCATGGGCAGCCTCAAGGCAGAGGACTGTGAAGTCCAAACTCTGCTCATACAATATGATCCCCGTAATTTCTTCTATTTCCATGTTGCTTTTTAGAATTAATTTTCTAGATTTTTTTTTCCTAAGTTCCCCATCTCTTATTGTTTATATTTCCACTTTGTTGTCACACAGGTTATTTGAAGGAACAGTGAGTGCAGAATGAAGGGTTTGGCCAGTTCCATTCTCATTCAACCACCTGTTAGCACAGTGTTACCCCCCGAGGTTTATTTTTGGCATGTCTAGCCTAGCTTAGTTTCAAGTGACTGAGATTAGTGGGCTTCCATCCTTTACATCCCTTAACTTTGACTCCATCACCTCTGACAGAGCTGACAGAGTGCAATCTGTTGTCCACTCTGCAATAACAAAAACTGTAGGTTTGTCTGGTATGTCCTAGCAGCAGAATTTCTTTCAGCAACAGTGACAGACTTTATGAAATAACAACAGTCTGCTGCAAGCTGTCCCTTCCCTGCAGTAAAAGGGATGTAAAAGTAATTGTTAGAAGTAATAAAATATGGGTAAGATTCTCCCCAAGGTTTCTCCCAGGACACACAAGTGTTCATTAATCCCAAAGGGAAAATCTCTGTAGTCACTAAAATCATCCCAGCAGAAAGCTCAGATCTTTCCTGCATGGATTTATTTCTGCCTTACTGTTAATTATGCTGCACAAAGTGCCAAAACTAATTCTTCCCTCCCTCTTTTTCTGCCTCCCTCCTTTCCTTCTTCCCTCTCTCTCCTGACAGCTCAGGTTCCAGACAATGATGAGCAATTTGTGCCTGACTTCCATTCAGAAAACTGTAAGTAGCATGGGGATAATCATGTCTCCTGGGGGAAGGGCAAATCCAAATTTCGGAGCCTTCCATGCCCCCACCCCAGGCAGTTCCCCCCACATAAACTGAAATGAAGCACTTTTACTGGTTGCACTCATTGACCTCCTTTCCCCAGACGTGGCCCTGCAGCACAGCACAGCTCAGTCTCTGAGTCACAGATCTCATTTCTTTCTCTTTTTGACCTAGAACTGGGGAGAGGGATGGTCCCACGTTCCACTCTGAGTGAATTAATGAGTCAGATGTAATGGGATCGCCTGTTCCAGCTATCAGGGGCTGGGAAGAATTGGCAGCCCTTAACACATCCAGCTTCCTGAAAGTTCCACGGAGTTCAGTGTAGTGGAGAGAGCAATTTATTTATTTTTTTTTTCCCCCTGAGACCCAGCTGAGCCATCAGCATTTTTAGATGGGTTGTACACATCCATACACTGGGAAGGGCTGCTACAGGCAAATGCAGCAGACACAAAATATTCTTTTCTCTTCTGGCCCTCCCCTGGGCCTGGGCTGTTTGCACAGGGGCAGCAGTGCCATGCTCAGAATGCTGAATCCACCACAGGATGGAGACCCCTGGGTCAGGGTGTTCTCCCCTCTCTGAGTCTGGGCAGTGCCCAGAGCTCTTTGTGGATGGGTTCCTCTGTTCTGACCCACAGCAGCCCCAGGACAAGCCATGGGAGCCAGGTGTGCCTGAGGAGCAGCAGGAGCCAGAAACATTGGAAGGCTCTGGAATCTTATGGATTTATTTGTGTGTATTGATTCTGTCAAGCTCTCTGAGTGCTGGCAAAATCGGCTTTTCTGGTGTAGGATGAAACCACAGGCAGCCAAAAGGAGTCAGGGTTGTTTCAGGGGAAGGGGCAGATATCCCCCTCTTGGTGTGAGAGTTAATTTTGGGGAAGGATGTTTATAATGGAAACATCCTGTGCCACGAGAGGCAGCAAAGGGCTTTTTCTGACCCTTTAGCTGTCTGCTTGCTTCTGAAGGGACACTTGGAACTTTGTGTGAGGGAGAACTAGCTTGAAAATGGCTGGTGCATGCAGGGTTCAGGTCACTCCTGAAATAAACTCATCAAAAATATGAGGGGTTAATGGATCAGGATGTTACTTCCCATCCTTAAAAGTAATCACAGTGCTGAACGTCCCAGACCCAGAGCAGCATCATGTGGCTTAAAGAGGTGGAAGTAAGCTGGTGGTGCAGGGCTGGAGCCAGTCTTACTAAAAGATTTCAGCTTTGATTTGGAGGGCAGGTCCTTCCCTAGTTTGAAAAAGTAGCCCAGACATATCTACCTCTCTGGGGTTACTTTCCTTCCTAAACATCAGTGACCTCCCAACAGCAGCAGCAGAGCCCATAAGCAAAGGTAGAAGATGCTCAGCCCATCCTCCAGCCAGGACAAGCTGTTCTGAGGAGCTAGGAAGCAAGTTTTGTCCCCTGCTGGATTGAATAAAGCATTAGAAGTAAATACCCACATCCTACTTGCTGGTGCTGTAAGCTGCAACCCACATTTGTTATTCATAAAATTCTGACAAGCCCAGAAATATCCCTCCTTGTCTGCATCAGGCTCTTGCCACAGACCATGCACTGAAAACGGAAAGAAGCCTTTTCACTTTTTTTTCCCTTGGGCTGTCACTGGTGTTTTGGATGAGCAGAGCAGTTTTGAGGTTCCCCCAGCCCCACATTCAGGGATGCTGGGCTGTTTGCATAGAAGAGACTCAGCAAAGGGACACCTGCATTTGAAAATGCCTGATAATCATAGCTCTCCAGACAGCAGCAAAGTGTCAATTTGATCTTTCCTTTCTCTCCTGCAGTAGCTTTTCACAGTCCTCCTGCTAAGATTAAAAAGGAGCCCCAAAGCCCCTCAGAGCCCACGCTGTCCTGCAGCCACGAGCAGCCATTCCAGCACAACAGCGAGCAGTGCCTTTATGCCAGGTAAAGTGGCTCACACACAGGAGGGACAGGAGCTGTTCTGAAACCAAGGGCTCTGCCTTCCCCAGTGACAGAGAGTGTGACAGCAGCCCTGCCTGGCTGCTGAGTACAGCAGTGGTCAGCAGCTCTGGCCCCCAGCGAGGCCACTGGGCAGCTCAGGCCTGGGTACCTCAGCTCTGGGCTTGCCTCTTTTCCATTCTCCCTCGTGCTGATATTCAGCAATCTCGACATTTGCCACCTGCCTCTCCCCACTGCTTTCCAAAACCTGTCCCACACCTGAGCCCACTGCCCCCAGTGCCAGGCCCTTGCCTGAGCTGTGGTGTGGCTTCTCCAGCACAGACACCTTCCCCGCTGTTCTGCTTGCAGGGTTGTTGCTGTCCACCAGCAATCAGACAGCAGGGAGTTTCTGCTGAGTTTTTTGGCCCAAGTGGCTGCACAGAGGGACAGAACATGCTTGACAGGTTCCCAGATGCTGCCACAAGTCCTTCTGGGGCACTGAAACGCTGCAATATCTGTTTGTTCCAGTGCCTATGATCAACCCAGACAGTCCCCCAGCCCAGGAGCCCTGATACAGCCACCGCTCCAACAGTTCCCTGGACAGGACAGGAGCTTCCTGACCCCTGTGGGGCCACCCCACTCCACATCCAGCTGTGGATACCTCAGTGAGAACAGGTGAGTTACTGCCAGGGGGAGGCAGCCACTGACTGGCAAGGATTGTCCTCCCTGGTGATTAAGGGAGGAAGGGCTGCAGCATCCTGCAGTGTTCTGTTCACAGTGAGCACGGGATCCCCCCCTGTGGGACTGGGGTGTGAAGTCCATAACCTTAGCCCTGTTGGGTTCTGTGAATGATGGGCTGTGTAGCAGCTACCCTTGGAAACCTCCTTCCCCGGGGTCCCTTCCTCGCCCCAGCCATGAGTGAGCTCCTACAGCTCTGCTAACAGGCTGAGGAATTTTCTGTCCTTCAACCAGCCCTGCACCAGGGCTGAAATCAGAGGGCCAACAAAGTCTCAGCTGTCTCCTGTCCTCTCCCTTCTTAGCTCTGCCTATCAGCCACCCGTGGAGATGTGCCATTCCTTCCCACCCTCCCAGGGCATGGCCCAGGAAGACCCCATTGCCTACCAGTGCCAGCTGCCCAAGCCCTGCCTCCAGTACCCCCATCAGGGCTTCAAGCAGGAGCACCACGACCCTCAGTACGAGCGAGCAAACCAGGCAGGCAGCAGCCAGCAGTACCCAGCAGCTGTGGTGGTCAAGCAGGAGCAGGTGGATTACCTGTACGACTCAGGTAGGCATGTTAGCGTGGAAACACATAATCACAGAATGATTGTATGCAGGTGCTTTTTTTTATTGAAGAGCTCTGGGAACCGGGGTACAAACCCAAATCTGATTCCGACATCAGTTTGGGGTGAACACATTTTATACTCTCTCCTTACATAAGCACTATAGAATCATATGTTGATCATTAACTTTCCATTGTGCTATTGTAATCAACAGAGCATGAGCTTCTGGTTCATTGTAATCATCCAGGCATACTCTGCAAGCCCCCTTCAAGCCCCTCTCCCACAATTATCCCATGATTTTATCGATTAGCCAATATGTAATTTCTAAATAATTGTTGCATACCTATAACACAGTGTAACAGTACTACCTGTGCTGTAGGTACACAGGTACAGAATCACAAGACTTAACAAAAACAATGCCTATTCAAAGCCTATCTATGCTACTACAATTTTAAAACATTTTAACCCTATGCTATCAGGCAGAACTGGCTCCTCCTGACTGCGTGGAGCAGGCAGCAGCAGGGTGAGCAGCTCCTTGGTGAGCATCCACCACTGGTGGTCTTGGGGCTTCTGGGAAAGTGGCCTGGATATGTAGCAGGAAACTGAAACAGTTCTGTCTGTTCACTGCATCCAAGATAAGGCTGGGACATTCGCCGTGTTCTGGGAAAGACTTTCTGGTAGGGAGTTGAAAGTTTAGCAAGAGAGGAGGTAGAAGGTGATGTTAAACCCATTTGAACTAGATTAAAGCATGGTTTTCCCCCCACCCCCAAGGGAATAAGTAGCCAATAGGGAGACTCAAAATTCATGATTAGCTCACTCACACCATCAGAAATGAAGAAAAGGGTGTTTCCAGTTCCACGGGGGGTTTTTGTCTTCAGGAGTACTTGTGAGCTGGAAAGTTGCAGAAAGTAAGCGAGGTCAGCTTTGAAGAAATCATACTGGAAACAGTCTGTAAATGGCAGAAAGGAAGGGATCCAATAGGTTGGACCTTGTACAGAAAAACTGTCTTGGATCCCTGCAGCAGAAGATCCCTCTAAGCACTGGCAGAGGAAAGGGGCTCTGGGTGGGCTCAGCTCAGTGCCGGGGTGCTGCTTGGTGTCCCTTGGAGGATCAGCTTCCAGCTGCTACTTCCCATAGAAACAAGGCACAGAGATTTCAGGGGATGACAAGAGATAAAAGTTTATAATGCCAAAAATAGCTCTCTAGATGCCAGATCCACCAGGTGATCCTCTTATTTTTCCACGAGGGATAAATCTTATTTTTCTGGCAGACCTGTCAAAGGCTCACTACCCCGAGATCACAATACCCTCTTCCTGAGGGAATGTTACTGCTGGATTCCTGGTCTTTTAATGGACATATTGAATTGTTTCCTTTAGCAGAAATAAACACATAAATAAAAAGCTCCTATGAGGGTATCACTGTGGTGATACTGATATTACACTTTCACTGGGTCCTTCTGTTCAGAAAAAGTGCAAAGCCAGAAGAATGCTTTTTGTGAGAGTAGTTTATGATTGTAATAACACCCAGTCTGTCAGCTCAGAGTACTCCTCCCTTAGCATCAGCAAAACTTCTGCTGGAAGCAATGGCCAGACACAGGTGTGTGAGGGAAATGTAAGGTAAATCTTTCCCAAGCTCCCAGTTACAGCTTCTGCTTCAGCTGTGTGCAGTAAATAAATTTGATTCAGAAAACACAGAAGGCACAAACTGCAGTGCACAGACAGCACTGTACACCACACACAGAATCATGAAAAGGCTTCCTGCTTGTTTTTAACAAAGGCTGGCTTTGCTTTTATATTTTCTAAACTGCTGGTGAGAATGCCCCATCATGAAGTGGAAAAGCCAGGGAGACTTCAGACATCTGAAATGCTGAATTGAAATGCACAATCTGAAATTTGTGAGACTCTGCAGGAACATTCAGATGCTACTGCTCTCCATTCACATCACCATAGTACCCCTGGGAAAATGCAATGCCTTCTGACCTCAGAAAACAGCTGGAAAGTGTGTAGTTTTCTTAAACTAAGATGAGAGAGAGGTTCAAATTTAGCCTGTTGTCCATGATTTTGTATTAAAGTGATGTAGAGGTGACTGGCTGGCCATCCTGGTTACTCTGAAGGATGGTGTGTGATAGTGCCACAGAAACTTACTGCTCTAATTCAGGATTGGAAGGGTAATGCAAATGAAGTTGTGGTTTCCAGTCTGCCACCAATCCTTTAGGAGGGCCCTAAAGAGGACGTTGGTCAGACAGCTGCACTCACCTGTCCACCTTTGCAGAGCAAGATAATTCTGCCCCCTGTGTTTTTTAAATAAATGAGTTTGTTGATTGTTCTGTAGATGTTCCTGACTGTCCTTCCATGTACATAAATGCTGAGAGTTATCCAAGCCATCCAAATACAGAAGATACATCAGGTAAGAAACGCAGTGAGTGTCACGCTCCCGGCACAGAATTGCCCTCTGGTACCACCCTGGCTGGCTGTCACTGCTGACACTCCTTTCTCTTTCAGGCTGCAGCTATGACAAGCAGATGAGGTCCTTTACTGATGATGTCTGTGTCGTTCCAGAAAAATTTGAAGGTTGGAGAAAGAATGGCTGGGAGTTTTGGTGTAAGATAGGGATATTCACCATCTTAGGCAGCCACTTGAGTGGTGTCTACATAGTTCATTACACTGCAGGTGTGTTCGTACCCAGCTTTTTGGTATTCCATTTTTTGAGCTTTCTTAGAAGCAACCAGGCCTTGTAGCATAAGGAGCTTAATTGTGATGTAGAGCAGAGCAGCTCTTGGAAGAGCTGCCTGTGAATTAGTCACTGTTTTATGTGAACTGAAATACTCCAGGTAAACATTTGTGAAATTGTAAAAAGTGCTGGGTTGTTTTTCGGTTTTTTTTTTCTTTTTTCCCCCAGTGGTTTTTGCACTGTTATCCTCAGAAATGTCCTGTTTGTCCTTCTCAGCAGGAGACATCAAGCAGGAAGCTGGAGGGTACCGGGAGGGACCCCCCTACCAGAGACGGGGATCGCTGCAGCTCTGGCAATTCCTCGTGGCTCTGTTGGACAATCCCACCAATTCCCACTTCATTGCCTGGACTGGTAGAGGAATGGAGTTCAAGCTCATTGAGCCAGAGGAGGTGAAACCATCGAGGTTCTCTACAGGCTCAGGGGAATCAGCCACTGTTTCTGGGGCTGCAAATTCTAAAGCAGCTTTTCCTCTGCCCTGTGAAGCTTCTGCCTGCCAGTGGTACTCGCTAGAGCCTGCAGCAAGTCAAGGTTTTTAGAAGAGGTCAAAACGCTTGAGTGACACAAATACCAGGTTTAAGAAAGGCTGCTTGTATGTAAGTTTAGAACCTCAGCTATGCAGTTAGCCAAATTATCCACTGCCTTCATTTCCCTGGATACTTCACTCTCAAGCTTGCAGTGACCTGTGCTGTCTTATCAAGCTCCATCCTTGAGGCTGACACTGAGGTTTGGAGTTTTGAACCCTAGCAATTGCAGAAGTTTTCATAAGAATCTGGAAGCAAATATGTCCTAGTCTATCTTTATTTCAAAATGACTTTAACTGAAGTGTAATTTCAAATGCTGCCAGAAAAACCAGTGATACCTGACAGTACCTGGGAGACGTGTCCATAATTCCTGTTCAGATCTAGTTCCAATTGGAGCTGCATTTAGCACTGTTCTTGTTACATATCAAAATTTATGGGCACTTTCAGTGCAGATGAGTTGTCTTGGCAGGTTGACATCGGCTTACAACAGATTTCTGAGTCTCATGGACAAAGCTGAAAATCATGTGGGAGTAGGAAGGCAGAGGTCTCTTCCAGGGTGTTCCCTCATACTTGGTCTCCTGATAAACACGGGACCCTTGAAGATTAAGTGTTACAGAGCAGCCCTTCAGCATCCCCAAGCTTTCAGAGTACTGGAGAGTGAGGAGCAATGGTGACAGCAAATGAGCTCTGTAGTGGCCAGAATTTCTCTCTGATACAGAGTGCTTGAGTTCTCCTCGTGTTAAAAAGCTGCTAAATTATTGATGAGTCTATGATTGAAATGGTTGTGTGTGTGTCGTGGTGCCATCCATCACAAGAGAACCAGCTGGATGATGTTCTTTTCTCTTGGGCTGGGCTCACAGACATTCCCCCAGTTTGATGCTTTGTTCTGCAGGTGGCCAGGCTGTGGGGGATCCAGAAGAACCGTCCAGCCATGAACTATGACAAGCTGAGCCGATCGCTTCGCTACTACTACGAGAAAGGCATCATGCAGAAGGTCAGTTTGCAAAGCAGGAGAAAACTTTATGCTTTAAGTGATGCTCCTCTTGTTTGAGACAGGAAATCCTACAGACAGAATGTCCTTGAGCTAGCCAGGCAGCCCAAGCTTGCTCTCCCCAAAACTTCTCTTTGCTGTAGTTAACGGAGAAGCTGTGAAGGAGCTGAATGTAGGCAACGCATGAGAAATAAAACAAAGAGGGAATTGGGATTTCTTTCTTTTTCTGTATGTGTCTGCAGTCAGGAGAGTTGGAGTTTATGCAGCTTCAAGGAGATACAATCAGTCCTTCCTCTTGTGAGAGAAAGGCTGCCTGGAGCTTGGCCCTGAGTGGTAGGGATGGTCTGTGGCACACCCAGGGCACTGGGGCGATAACTGGGAGTGTAACTGTTGTGGTACAGACTGTTCAGGGACTGCTGCTGCTGTTGCTGCCTGGACAAAGAGTCAGCTGGCAGCATCCCAGTTCCCAGGAGCTGTTCCAGGGGAGGCCAGAGCAGCAGAGAAGCAAGAGGACAGCACAAGGAGAAAATTACAACTCTGACACGTCTCAGGGCAGGCAGATGTTTTTACAAGCCCTCCCTGGTGCTGGGCAGCATTGCCTGGCACTTCCCTGGGCCGGCAGCACTCAGCCCCCCTGCCGTTGTCCCTGCAGGTGGCCGGGGAGCGCTACGTGTACAAGTTTGTGTGTGAGCCCGAAGCCCTGTTCTCCATGGCCTTCCCCGACAAGCAGCGGCCAGCGCTGAAGGCGGAGCTGGAGCGGCAGCTCAGCGAGGAGGACACGGTGCCTCTGTCCCACCTGGACGAGAACAGCTCCTACCTGCCGGACCTGGGGAGCTTCCCTCCACAGCTCTACAGCAAGGGCTACACGTACTAGCAGTGCTGGGAGCTGTGCCACACCTGGTTGTGTACAGAAGGACGGGGCTGGTTAGGATTCAACTGCTATCAGCATCTTTTTCAGGCCAGCACTAAACTCTGAACGCCTGCTTTGGTCAGGACAAGCGTTCAGGTACACAAGTGGATGATCACCTCACAGCAGGCAGGGCTCTTGTGTGCTTGTGATAAAATTCTCTTCCTGTGTCAGGATGGGGCACGTTCTCAGCTGTGCAGACAGCATCCGAGCAGCAGAGCTACAGCTGCAGCAGCAGCTCAGGTGATTGGTGCCTCCAGACGTATCAAACCCTTGTCACAGTCCCTCTCATGGCAGAGGGAGGGGATGCTGTCCCACCAGGTTTTTTTTTTCATGTAGGAGAACGCTACAATGCTGCTGCTGACTCCATTCCTGCAGTACACGTTCTGAACCTCTGTAGGACCTGCCTTCAGCTCTGGCCAGAGGAACTCACTCTGAAAGGCCAGCTTAGCCCTCTGCCCAGGATGGCTGCAGGACAGTGGTCACACATCTTTTGCCTTCCTTGGGGAATACTCGTTGTCTTGTACTGCATGCTCCTGCCTCATCACCTCCTTGCTCATGCCAGGAGATTCTGGTATTTAGGCACCCTGAGCAGGGTAGGTGGAGGCCTTGGCCAGGATTAGAGCAGCCCTGGAGTGCATGGCCCAAAGCCATTTAGGGGAATTACAGAGGAGCTTGACTGCATTGGTCTGGGGCACAGGTCAAAGCCAAGGCCACGTTCAGGTAGAGGGAGTGTGGGAAGCAGCAAGGCCTGAGACACCAGCTCAGTGTAGTGTTGTGGCTTTTCCAAACTGAAAAACTTCTTCAACAAACATTCTCAGGATCTTTGAAGAGCTGCCAGGCTCTTGAGTGTGCCCATCCTGGGCTTGGCTAGAAAATTGTGTGAGGCAAGAGAAGGAACCTGGTGGAGGTGTGATTAAAAAATCCTATACAAAGTAACCTAAACCGTACACAGATCTTAATATAGGAATTCAGATTTAAACTCCACAGATATTTGCATGTTTGAGGGGAATTTGGATGTGTTGGAAAGGCAGCTTTCTCTGCAGTCCAATGCAGCACATGCAACTTAACTAAACTGGCAGGTCTTCCACCACAGTAAACATTTATAAAGGGCACCACATCCTCATTAAGAGGTGTTTCATTGTTTAATTAGCAGCTCCCCCACGTTCCCAGCTGGACAAGGAGCAGTGCAGTGTACCCATACAGAAAAAGTCTGTTTCCTACTGCTTCAGATCGATGTTTCAGTTGAATACAGAGCATTACCAACCCTGCCAGCATGGTAGCCTGTAGAGAAAATTCTGTATATTGATTGAAAGCCTGATTTCCCCTGATGACTCTCCCCTGCATGGCTACTGCCAACCCTCCCAGCCTCGTCCCTGATTGCAAGAGCCATGAAAGGCAGCATTCCCTGCCCGAGGAGAGGCCAGATACTCAGAGCAGTCTGCTCTGCTGATGCCTTTGCAGGCCCTGTGCAGAGACTTGGTGTTCTGACAGTTCCTGACCCTCCTGCCTTGCCCTGCACCTTCCTGGCCAGCACAGTTCCTGTGGTGTCCCAGAAGTGAGGGTGAAGGGGAGCCCTTCCTTTGGTATAAGCTGCCTTTACTATTTATGAGTGTAAAAATACTATAATTAATAAATTGGTCTGTCTTGGGCCAGTGCAACTTCACTGACTCCCTGACTTGTCCTCCTTTACCTTCTGAGCTTGCTTTGCACATCTCCTTGGCACCAGCTCCCAGCTTTGGGTAGCTGAGCCAGAGGGATCAGGGATGCGTGTTTACTTCTGAATCTTGATGGAGTTCAAGAAACAAACACTGCAAATACACTCTGCACTTGCAGTTCAGCCAGACTGAGAGGCAGCTGGTATGGGAGTAATAGACAGGAGTCCTAAATTTCTCCTGCTGGTCCTGAAAATGATGAGGAGCTTCCAGGAGGGAGATAAACAGCTCCCACACAACTCCATAAACCACTCCCACGGAAGCTTCCATAAGTCAGAGACTAAGGAAGAATTTGTGCTTCTTCCTAAGCACCACACCTACTACACACCTTTTAAATCCCCTCTAGGGTGGTGACTCCACCTGGGCTGCTGTGCCAATGCCTGACAACCCTTTCAAGGAAGACCTTTTTCCTGAGAACCAGTCAAAACCTCCTCTGGCACAACTTGAGGCCATTTCCTTTTGTCCTGTCACTGGTTGCATGGGAGAAGAGGCCAGCCCCCACCAGCCTCTATCCTCTTGTCAGGCAGTTGTAGAGAGGGAGAAGGTCCCTCCTGAGCCCCCCAGCTGCTCCTCATCAGACTTGTTCTCCAGACCCTTCTGAGAGACTAAAATAGTGAATGGCTCAAACTTTGTTAAAATCACCCATTGTAGCAAACTGTGCAAAGAAGCAACAGCACCAAAGCCCACCCCAACAGGACTCCTGACAGGAACTTGAGATAAAGATGGCACTATTGGCCAATTATCTCAGGTCTAAGGAGAAGTTAACCAGGCTGGGGGAGAAGAATGTATCCACAAGGAAAGCCCAACCCAGCAGCTGTGCTGAAAATCAGCTCTGACGGGGTTCAGTGGGGGTGCACAGCCCAGACTCATTTGCTGGGGCCAGGTTTGCACATTCTTCCCCAGAGGCAAAGGGAGAGGAGAGTTTTTGAGTGTGATTGCTAAAGGTCTGGTACAGAGGGGCAAACACCCAGCCCCTGCCTACAAGCCAGCTAAGAAGCAGACCCTGCAGAGTCCTCCCTTACACAAACTGGCTCAGTTGTAGAACACCCCAGAAGGTCACATTCACAAGAGGCAGTCTTAGAAAGGACCATAAACCATGAGACCCCCAAAGTGCCCCAGACTCATTTCTGAAGACTGCACAGCATCCACAAGTGTTGCAACAGAGGCTATTGTAAAAGACAGTGTAAAACTGCCCCTCAGCAGGAAGGTGCTTGGGCATTCCCATCTATACCTGCATGGTTATTAATCCACTGAACTCCCTGTTTCGTGGAACCCCCACCACCAAGACCAGAACAAGAGGATCAACGGGACACCACTGGATCCACAGGGGTGGTGAATGTCTTTCTACTTAATCTGTCTCTCTGTCACTCTCATTCTCTTACTCCCCACTTCTCCTTTTCCTATTTCTTTCTATCTCTCTCTACCTCCTATTTACAGTTAAATAAAATCCGTACTATTGCCTTCAGCATGTGCTCTCGTTTGCATCTTAATTTGGGTAGAAGCATCTCTCTAACAACTGGTTCATAACACCCTCCCCAGCTCCACTGCCCATCTCTGGACACCTTCAGCACCTCAATGTCCTTTTTGTAGTGGAGAGCCCAGAACTGGATGCAGGATTTGAGACAGGGCCTCACCAGTGCCCAGCACAGAGCCACAGGATCTCTGGTGCAGCTGTAAACTCCTTCAGGCTTTGCTGTGCCTGCCTTCTTCAGGAGCAGCTGCACAAACACATCACTGTGCATCCCAGGCTCTGCTTAGGGCGTTACTAACCATCCTCTTGGCCCCTAGGGAACTATGGAAAGCATCAGGTGAGAAAGCAAAGCAGGAGAAAGGTGTCTCAGGGGAGTGTAGAAGCTGAAAGAGCTTGTGGCAGCTCAGTTCTTGCTGAGCTTTGGCTTTATGGCACCTCCACTTCCCTAAATTAGCTTTAAGCATGTTTTGGAGGCACTCCCATTCCTGTCCTTTCTGCTTTGACTCTCTGAGTCCAAGCTAACAAACTTTGTAATTCCCTTTAATTTTATGACTATATAACATGAGGGAAAGCTCAGGCCATTTAACACCCCTGCTCACCTTTGTACAGATAGATATTTCCAACAGAGCTACTTTTCAGTGTGAAACATTCTTCAAATTCACTGTGTAAAACAACCAGTCAACCTAATTCTTTTCATTTCAACAATAATTTTAGCAAATGAGCCAGCTTTAGAAAAAACAATAAGGTTTCTCAGCTATGGAAACAAATAAGTTTCATCTGTTAACAGTAAAAAAAATATTTTACAGATCGTTTGGGCATGACAGCACACACTGGGCAGTCAACTTCTTTTTAAAACAAGAAAACTGTTACACAGTTTTTACAGACATTTTAGCTGTAAGAGCTCATTCTATTACAAAAACCCAACAGCTGTAATGTCACCAAACATTGTAAGTGAAAATAAAGCACATGTCACATTGTATAGGAGGTCTAAACATCTGTAACCACTTATATTTTCAGATGGAACTGTGCTGCAGAGGGGATGTGGTAACTACTGTTTGATAAACCCTTCAGCACCCAGGAGATGGGAATGAAGGGTAAGGCTTGCAGTCTGACCTGTGCCCTTGTCCACATATAACTGACATTCTAGCTGGGTTTCTAGAATTTTTCCTGCCTTATCCCAAAGCCAGAGATACTAAATATCTCACCACAGATGGCTTAAATAAAAGACAAATAGTTACAGTGAATGGGAAAATGCATAAACTTGGTAAAATAGAGAACAGGCTGCTCCCAAAAAGCAGTCACCGTCCAAGAACATAAGTAGAAATAAATCCCTTTTAGCAGGGTAAAGACACAAACTATTCCAGCTTCTATTTGTCTGGTCACTCAGAACAGTCAGGTCGGTGAATAACCAGTTTTAAATCACTATTTCTTTGTGGTGTTCAGCTCAGTACCCAGATCCAAGTCTTAGATTTTGTCTCCTAAAAGGGGAATCACTAAAGTGCTCCAGGACCCACTCCTGAGAGGCTGCAGTGGCCTGGGGAGCCGCAGCACATCTGTGCCACAGCTGGGGTGCCCCTGAGCTCCTGTTCTGCCAAGGCTGACTGCCTGTTCATCGCACAGGTGAGCTCCATGGCAATGTCTGTCTCCCAGGACACCGGCAACAGTGCAAAAGTCCCAAAATATGGAACAAATATGGAACCAGCCAGAGTCCAGCAGGGAGCCGAGCTCATCGCCGCCGGAACGCGCGCGATATCCTCCAGGCGTTGGGCTCCTCGTAGCGGTTGTAGAGGGGCTCCAGCCGCTGCTGCTTCTTCTGCTTGCTCAGCTTGGTTGGATCAGAAACCTTGAAGAAAGCTGGAGCGAACTCCACCAGCCAGCGAGGGTCGATGGTTGTCACCTCACGCATGTATTCCTTGGTGGTCAGCACCAGCTCGTGATACACCACCCTGTGAAAAGGGACAGCAACTCTGCACATCAGGTTTTTCAAACAAGAAGTGACAAGACAAGGGCTGGAGCAGCTAAGCTTGCTCCTTAATCTCCTTCAGCATAAGGCTGCCTTTAAGCTCCAGTGCAGGCTCCAGAAGAGCTATCCCTATTTTCCCCCTCCTACTTCACAACTACTCTTCAGCACAGAATTCCTTCATTCCATTTAAAATAATCCTCTCTCCCTCTTCAACACTCTGTTTTAAACTCACTTCCACAAAAAACAAACACACAACTACAGCTTCAGGCCTGGTCTTGGCTCCAAAAGTCAGCCTGATCTCTGCACAGGCACTAAGTTTAGCAGCAGAAAGAGACAAAAGTAGACTTGAAACTTTTCTCACTCTGCTATTGCTAAGGAATAAGCAGCCTCTGCTCAGATGTGTACACGACAAACAGCACACACCATGACTTTCTCTGTTATAAAGTCTGAAGAGAAACAGGAAATTCCATGCCATTGCCTTCCTTACCATTCTGGCTGCCTGTTGAAGAGGGCACTGGATGGGTGGATGTAGACCACCTGCTGGTCAATGAGTGTCCGATAACCTTCCTGGGGATCCTTCTTTGCTGCATTCCGGAAGAAGCCACTACAAATGGCCTTCTGGACCCGAACTGTTGCCTTCCCACAGGATACCACATCCAGCTTATGCCTGCCAGACAAGAGTTAGACAGAAAAAGGTTAGAGCTCTCCAGATTTGGATGCAGCTACCAAGATCAGTTCAGCAAATTTTCTTTAGCTATTAAAATGCAAGAACAGTAAGAAACAAAGTCAGTACTTGTCCTCCTTGACACGCTCACCTGTCCATAATGCCCAACATCTGCTTGCGAATGTCCTGTGCCCGGCGTAAGGATCGGGCCTGGATAAAGTTTTCATAGCACCAGGGATTTGAAAACTTATTATTCTTCCAGGAATTGTACACAGCCAGCAGGGTGAGGTGGTCACCTTCTGTTTGATGGAACTTGGCTTTCTTTTGATCAGCAAGTGCTTGTTTATCCTAACACATAAAACAGAAATCAATCAGATCTCTACATTGTAGAGAAAATCCCTGGACAATAGGAATGACACAGGCTCCTTGTCATTCATAGCATGATGTTTTAAACCTATCATGAAACAGATGATACAAGATTAAGACAACACAAAATGTTTTATTCAATTTCTGTCCCTATTTTTGAAAGAACACATGGCTAATAAACGTAAAGTAAATGGCTCATTTATTCTGCAGGAAGCACATGTCCACACTGAACTAGTCAGTTTTCTTACTGCTCTAGAAATAACTTCAGTTACTCATCAAGAAAAGTGCTGAAACAGTAGGTTTGAGCCTGGTGATCCACACACCTCTCCCCACTTTTCCCACCTGCACATAAAACATTAATCAAATACTGCAGCTACACAGATCAAAACTGAAGATAACAGACTACCCTGCAGAGGTAATGGATCCAAGACAAACCTGGTCCCACCACAGCAGTCTGCTGCTTACTGACTTAAAAGAAAGCAGCACAGGATAGAGGTGCCATGAAGAAATACTTTCTCTGAAAATGCAAAGGCAATCTGATCTCCAGAGCTGGGACTGACTTGCTTTAGGCTGTATGTGTTTATTGGGAAATGCAAGAGCAATTGTAAGACTTTTCACTTCAACCTTCCCATCTGCAAAGAAACTACTGACACCACAGCTACGGGCCCTTAAATGAAAAGGAGCATCAGAGAGGTAATGCACAAGCACATGGTCTGACCAAATTACAGGTTTCTTTTGACAAATATGCTCACTCTTAACCCCTGAGGCGTTCACACCAAACCCATCCAGACTGTTAACACTGCTGCCTCTTGGCTCAGTTCCTCACCTTGGGCCTGTAGAACACATTCTGCACTGACAGCATGGAGACAATCGTCAACATCTCCTCGCTGCATCCCAGATGTACAGACATGATCAACATCTTACACAGCATAGGCTCCAAGGGGAATTCTGCCATCTGCAAGAAACATGTTTCAAGGCATTCAGTGAAAAATCTTGAGTCTTCTCAGTGCAAAAGAAAGCAATGCCCTTTCTCACACATTTACTTTCCAAAAAGGTGTGCTTGACCCAGAATAACTTTACTCAACATGAAGCAAATTATTTGTCTGTATTCACTATCACAAGAATAACCCAATGCTTCCAGGAAATTTTTGGACATTAATAAATGTAAACTTATGAATAAGGAGAAATCTTAGTTGCTCCTTAAAAAGCAGAAGGTATGTAACTGTGGTAAATGAAAAGCTACCAATGAAACACGAGAGAATAACAGCAAAAGGAAATCAACAATGCTAGACAAGGCCTGCTATGACTGCTCTCATGTCATTTCTTAAATATTGGCAGCCCAGGCAGTGGCAAGAGGTATTTTATTTTGCCTACCCTGCGCCCGAGTCGAGTGAGCAGTCCCTCATCATCCAGAGCTCCCAGGGTGTAGAGCTGCTCCATGGCAGTTATGAGAGTTTCCATGGGGGGAGCATCCATAAAGTCAAAGGACAGCAAATCATTGATGCCCATAGCCTGGGAGGGATTGGAGAAAAGCCAAGTTAAAACACTGAGAAGGAAGATGACAAACCCCAGCCAGAGATATAACGCCTGACAGTGAGGCACTACAAAACTTTAAGCAACCCTAGCCTCACATCCTTATCCTGACTGCAGGTGCAGTCACAAACACACAGCTGCCTTCCAGCACTTCAATTAATGAGCACTGGCCCATGGCATTCATGCACTACTCAACTTTCTGGTCTGTTCCTTTGGTCCTGTTCCACATATCTCTCAAGCAAGATGGTTCAGTTGAGGAGAAACACAGGCTAAATGCTGCTTTTGAGGACTTCTGTCTTGTAAAGCAGTGCGGCCTGACAGCTCCACAGGATGTTAAATATGTTCCCAGAAAGGGGAATGGCAGCAGCTTTCACAGCTGTGATGGGGTTAATCCAGTTCACAGATTTCCAGAGGGATGGTACACACTTAGACATGCCCAAGTTTGCAGCTCTAAACCCACTCTGAAACAATGTGTCTCATCTGTTAACAATATAAATGTACCCTACCTAGGAAATGCCACTGCTCTTGAGATTTCTGTTTCTCCTACCTCCTGCAACTAACTCTTCTGTGCAGCTGAAACTAGTAATTTAGGTGGACACCCAACAGAAAAACCCTCAACAGAAAAATACAGTGCCTGAGAATTGCTTTTGTTGAAGTCTCCCTTCCAAAATACAGTGCCTGAGAACTACTTTTGTTGAAGTCTCCCTTCCAAAATACCTCTGTTCACTAGAAGGATCTGAAATTACAGCACTAGTTCCCGAGACTCAAAGGCAGAGACTCATTTATTGAAACACTTATCATGCTGGCTTGCTCCAAGCTGGTGAAATACCTACCTTCAGGGAAAGCACTGTACTGGCCAAATTTGTTCTCTGGATTTCAGGCACATTGGTGGTTAGCATCTCATCTCGATATGCACGTTCTGTGTACAACCTGTAGCATTTTCCTGGGCCTGTTCTCCCAGCCCTTCCTGCACGCTGCTTGGCTTGAGCCTAAAGATGACAAGGCATCTCAGTGAACAGGTACAAACCAGAACAGGTGAAAAGTAAAATATAATGATTATTCACAGTTTTACTTGCATTGATAGAAGGGTTTTCAATACAACACAGGAAAGTATGTATTCCGTAGGCACAGCCTCAAGGAGTCTCGTGGAGCTATCAAAAATGTGGTTTTATCACCTCATTTTGCTCACATGTGCTTGGATGCCACACTGACAAGATACACAACACCCATGGGGAGAGCCAAACACAGAACGTCTACCTGTGAAATCGGTGTCACCACCAGCTGGTCAATTCCGGTCTTGGAGTTATAAACTTTCTGCTTCACAAAGCCAGGATCCACCACATAATAAATCCCATCAATAGTCAGAGATGTCTCCGCAATGTTGGTGGCAATGACAACCTGCAAATCACAGTTTGAGTCAGCACCAGCTCTGTGTCAGCCTGCCACGCCAACCCCACTCAACTTGCTCAACTGGTATCACACTGATGCCTTAAGAGGCCTCCTGTACACAGAGACTAGACAGAATAAGGGAATAAAGGNGAGCAGTTTGTTATAAATGCAACCGCTGTCACAATGTTGAAAGAAGTGTGTTCACAGAGAACAGAAGGAGATGTCATCTACAAAGATGGACACGTTTTAAGTATCTACCTTTGTTTAAAGTTCGGGCAAAAAGGGAAAAGAGCGTGATAAAATCCACAATTAAAAGCAAGAGAAAGCTTGCAAGCAGACTGCACTGACTTCAGGAAGATTTTTTACCTATCACTCAGACACAGCCTGTATTTAGAGAAAAGTCTTCCTGAGAATGTATCTCTAGATATTCACTAGTTGCTTGGTAGGAAATTTACCTCCTTCCAACAGGAACTGCATTTAGATTTTAGATTTTTAGATTAACTGATTTAGATAACTGATTAACTAATTTAGATTATCCTTTAAAGACAGCATTAAATAACACACCAAGAACAGAGGTTTGCTACACCAGATGTTTTGACACGTTTTTAAATGTTTCGATAACTTGGTAAGTGTACAACCAAAAATATGCTCTAAGCTGTAAATCATCTTTTCTCCAAAAACTGTATCCTTTCAGCAGTATAATACACCCCACAATTAAAACGTATCAGCAGAAGATGAAGGAGCACATAGATGAAATTACCTTTCTGCTCCCTGGTGGGGCTGGGTCAAAGATCCTGGTCTGCATTTCACTGGGTAAAGCTGAATATACTGGTAGGATAATTAACTCTGGAACATCAGGTCCCAGAGATTTCATCCTTTCATAGAGGATTTCACAGGCAGTGTCAATCTCTTCCTGGCCAGTTAGAAAGACCAAAATGTCACCTATACAGGAAGTAAATTAAAACATTCACAGAATCAGTTCTGTTCAGTAAAACTCCTGCATTACCATATTTCCATTCCACATCTTTTCCATTGATGAGGATCCCCAACTTTTGCTAGCCCCTGAGCAGCAACTCTTAGCCAGAAGCAACATACTTCAGTCTTTCACCCAACTTTTTCAGCATTTTAGTTACTGTATTTGCAAACAAGAAAGAATAGTCCTGACAGCATTTTGCTCACGTTACTAACATGACCCATGACTTACAGAAAGACCTTGCTCAGAGGTCCTCAAACCACCAATAACACAAGACCATTCTTTACTCACCTGGTGGCTCTGTTAAATGGATCTGCATTACTGTAATCAGACTGGCATCCAAATAATCTGTCTCTGGCTCTTTTGTGTACAGAATTTCTACTGGGTATGTTCTGCCAGGAATTGTGAAGATTGGTGCTTCATAGAAATACTGAGAGAATTTCACAGCATCCAGCGTTGCTGACGTCACTATCAGCTTCATGTCCTGCCGTTTCTGCACTGTCTGGAGGAGGACAAAGTTCTCAAGTCATTTATTGCCTTTGGAACTACTAACAGATGGCACTTGACTAAAGTCAGAGAAATACAACCAGTAATACAAGGTGTTTTAATGTCTGAGTAGAGGGGCAGCTCATCCCACTACCCAGAATTTCAGAAAATTGACCACTGAGGTCCCATGTGAAGCCTCCCTTAGCAACACTATCACAAGAAAGCTTTTGGCAGAGAAGGATGAGCAAAACAAGAACAATCCCCGGCTCATCCACCATTACGAACATCCAGGACAGCCAATTCTCATTGTTTCTGCTGCAGTTTGCTTGCTCTGCCTTCACACAGAGGCTCACTTCACCAAGATTCAGCCCACAAATGCTTAAGAGCATTTGCTCTGCAGAAGAGACTCTTGAAGCACCTGTATGAACCTGACCTGTGGGACTTCACCTTTGAAGCAGCAAAAATCCAATGCCACATTACCTTCTTCAGGAGCCCAAAGAGCACATCTGTGTGGATGGTCCTCTCGTGGGCTTCATCCAGCATGATAATGGCATACTGGGTCAGATCTGGATCTATCAAGCACTCTCTCAGTAACATCCCATCTGTCATGTATTTGATGACAGTTTCAGGGCTGGTGCAGTCTTCAAACCGAATGGTGTAGCCCACCTGGAAGGAAGAGTTGCACAGGAACGGAAGTTACCCAATTATCAGCCTCATTAACTCCCAGTTTGATTATTCCACAAACTCATTTTACAGCCTACAAGGGAACAGACACATGGACACACAAGAAAACGAGCTCCAGTACTGATTTTTCCTACTTTTCCCCATGCTTATTTTGGCATGTTCTTCAACATGGAAATTCACCTCTTGTCCCAGGCAGCAACCAAATTCCTCTGACACCCTCTTTGCAACAGACATTGCAGCCACTCTGCGAGGCTGAGTACATCCAATCTTTCCTCTCGAGGTATATCCTGCCTCAGCCAGGTATTGGGTAATCTGTGTTGTCTTCCCAGATCCTGTCTCTCCAATAACAATCAGAATCTGGTTGTCATGCACAGCCTAGAAAAGGTCAGAAAACATACACTTGTCAAAATTTTTTAAAAATCAAAACAAACCAAACAAATGCAGCATGGTTTATCTAGGACTAGATTGAGCAACTACTGCTCTTGCTTCAGTTGACCCAGACCAAAAATCATTTAAGTATTCCTACTGATCAAGTCAGCAACCTGTTTAACTGCTCAGCTGACTTATCCCTTGCCCACATGATCCAAGTATCAATTCTGACTTACATCAATAAATATCTACTTTAAAATACATATTGTGAACTAAAGCTCTGCACTTAAAATTATCAGCTGGCTATTCACCTGTCAAAAAGCTAAACCAAGACTATTTATTTTAAATTACTGCTTGCTCAAACCAGAATGCCTTTTCAGGAGTCTTACTTGTATCAGCTGCTCCTTCAGTCTGAAGATTGGGAGACTCTCTCTCTGTTCAATGATGGAAAGCTGGGTCTTCTTACCATAAGAAGCTTTGTTGCCACCAAATGCATGTTTCTTCCACTCTGGGATATCATTCGGCATCATGCCAATACCTCGCATGTTTGCAGCTATTTGTCTTCCATCCACTAGAAAAGAAACAATTTCATCATTACATCCAGGTTCACACAGCACAGACCCTGGTGATCCTGCTCCAACTGCTCCGTCATCCAGGCCTTCTATTCTGTGTGTTTAAATGTTTTTTAAGTTCCTACATGTATACCCCCACTATTACAGGATATACCTAGACACTTCTCTTGACATTCCTATTTCCATTTCAGTGGAAAAGCATTTCTTCTTTGACTCACTTTTAAAGTGTGGCAGACAAACAAAGCATCAAGACATTTCTCCTGGGTTGCTTCAACTAACACAAAAAAGGCACAGTTTAGCTGTGCTCAGACATACCATCAGGGAGAGGATCCACCCAGTGTGTGTTGAGGCCCATGGGGATAGAATCCATCTCTGCTTCTCTCTGGGCTTGTTTAAGTTCCCGCCTCTCTTTAGCTAAAGCACTTTGCATCATTGCAGCCTGGGACAAGGAACCATCTGGATTCTGGAAAGCAAGAAGAAAAGACTTCAAGCACTACCATTCCTTCAATTATCCTTCTGTTGTCACTGTCCTTTAGAAGCATCTTCTGAAGATGCTTTAAAGAAAGTTAAATTTTGTTTATTAGATTTCCAGGATATTTCCATTAGGCTAGCCTCATGAACTTTCACGGTCATAACTAATATGGAGCATCCTTCCAGTGCCCAGTCAGAAGGATTATGGGCACAACCAATGAAAAGTATTTCTCTACTACCTTCTACTTTCAAAAGATAAGAAAAGGCAGAACAGAGAAAGCATGTTCTAACACACTTATGTAAAATGGCATTTCAGTTCCATTATTCCACTTCACAGTCACCAGTTAAGTTAGAACCCAGCTTTACTAGAGAGCTTCAGTTCAGTGGTTATGTTCTTCAGGGCTCTCAGTAATGTGCAGGTGGGAAACTGGTTGTTAAATTCCTCAAATATTTACTTAATTAAATCAAGTACATTGGTTTTGGCCCTGGAAGTCTCTTACCTTCACTATTTTAATGGGACTCATATCCATGCTCTGTTTAGTGTGACCTCGAAGAAACGGTGGCTCTTCTTCAACTAGCTCAATCTCAAGATCTTCATCTAAAATCCACAAGTGACAATTGTTACAGGAAAGTTAAACATCTTTCAGGTACGTATAAGCGCCTCTTCAAATAATGCTTCCTGTGTATTCTTGACTATGAGGTACTTAAGAGTTTTAAAAGTGAAAACACTGCAAATAAAAATGCAGAGACAGGGCACATCCAAATGCCACTAATAATACAGCCAGAGGAACCCTAGTTCCAAATGTACAAGATGACAGCAAATTGTGAGATGCTTTATAGTTACTTCTATCATCAATATCTTTTTGAATCAAAATACATCCAGAAAGACAAGGAATTTACAACAATAAGACTACTGGGAAATATTACCTTCCTCATCATCGACTTTAGGAAGAATCCCAGTCTCCTCATCAAAGTCAGGAAACTCTTCCTTGGAAAGCACATTAGCTGCAATCATCTGGGAACAGAATGAATACAACATGAGTGTGTCCCCATGAATGAACACAGCTCATGCCTGTGACTCAGTTCTAACTAACACCGTTCCTGTAAAACAGGAACAAAGGAATGGTCCTATATCCTGGCACACCTGTCGCCAGGTCATCCAGCCTCTGACCAAACAGTCCTTTTGTTATTCCAAACAGCAGCAAAACAGTCCCAAATCAGCAATTCAGAGTTAAGGAGTAAGTTACACAATCGATTATTCCATGAAACTCCCTGGCAACTTTCTTGGCTGCCATCCTATTTCCCTGAATGCGACACACACCTGTTTTATTTCCCATTTCTCCGGGTCTGAAATGCGGGTGAGGCGTTTCCGTTCCAGGCTGTCGTCCTCCACCTCCGGGGCGTTCACCAGGGACAAGTGACTGGGTCTGTCTGGGTTCCTCATAGAGGTCTCTTCATTGGTTTCCCCAACCAGGTTCCTTCTACGGTTTGGGTTCAAGTCTTCCCCGGTGTCTTGATCAACATCCTGCATTAGATTGATTGATTAATCAATCAGCTCTACACTTCTCCTTACCTATTAGCTCTGGTGCTTTCTAATGCCAGGAACAGCCCATTCACAGAAAACGCTGTTTTGTAGGGTTTTTATTTTTTTCCAGCTGGCACTGCTGGGTAAGAACATCCTCAGGCATGGAACGCTCTACTGTGTCTTTGCAATAGTTGTGATTTAGTTTAAAATTAAAAGTTTCTCTCCTACTTAAAAAGGAAGACAAATAGCAACAGCTTGAGGTTTGCCTTACCTTGCCTCTTTGCTATCATGTCAAGCCAAGAAATTGTTAGGAACGCTACACCAAAACTAAGAATCTAGAGAAAACGAGTAAAAAGTAACAGGCCACTTAAATACACAACAGTAACTCAGTTTTTAACTCCCACTTGAACGGTTATGTATAAGTTTCCATCAAAAAGAGTAAAAAATAGCAAAAAGAGGCATAATTTTAAGAATTTTAGCACTTCTGTACCTTCATGCTCAGGCTGGTTTTGGATCCAGTAAAGGATAACACTTTGACTTTCACTCTTTGTCCTTTGCTCACAACGTCAGCAACGTTGGCAACCCGTCCTTCTCTTCGCAGCTCTGAGATGTGGACCAAACCTTCCCAACGTTTCCTGGGGGTGAAACAGAGGGGCATGAGAGGGGCACATTATTATACTGACAGTCCTTCAGATCACTCAGAATCTAGGTTAAAAGATTTTGCTGTCAACTGATTGTTTGTGTGTGTTCACAAACAGGTTTTGAGAATTTTAGAATTTTCCACTGCCAAATTTATTTTTCTGAAACAATCCTTCAAAGCCCAGCAAACCACCTGGTAGCCTTATAACATCTCTAAGGTACTAGCAGAAAAGAGAGCTCAGCTGAATTAGTACCAGATCTATTGCGGACATCAGAAGGTACCTTAGTCCTTCCAGCTGCACAAAGCACCCAAACTGCATTATACTCGTGACTTTGCCGTTGTAGATGTCTCCGATGGAAGGCTCCTCAGCCGGCGGACGGTCTATGTGCTTGTCTCTCCATCTCTCATGGCTCTTTTCACTGTACTTGTCTCGATCCCTGCGGTCCTTACTGGGACTCCAGCTTCTGCTCCTTGACCGGTATCTGGATTTCCCCTTGTTCTTATCCCAAGTCCTGGAACGAGACCTGGAGCGAGATCTGTGCCTTCGCTTCCTGTCCCTGCTACGACTCCGGCTCCTCTTCCTTTTCTTCGCCCTAACAAACAAACATCACATCTTTGCAGTGAATTTCCACCTCAGAACAGAGCGAGCAGGCAATGACAGCAGCCAAGATCTTCCCCCCAGACACACCAGGCACCTACCGATGGTCGCTGCCCCTCTGCTTGCCCTGCCTGTCTGCACTCGGCATCAGAGCTTCCAGCTCTTTCAGGGCGTCAGCTGCCACTTTCACATCATCTTCATCCAGCATATTCTGCAAGAACAGAAAACTGTCCTGCAAAAGGGCTGATAAAAAGCCTGTCACAAAGAATTAATCTACAGAATGATCATCTGTCCTAGGTTACCATGTAAGATGTGCCCAAAGGTGTGTATTCTATCACCATCTTCACAAGCTGTTAAAGCAGGTGGGGCAATGTTCATTGTCTCCTACCAAGACTCATCCTTGATAACTCTCTGGGAGCTCTCTCTGTTCAATGGGCAATCAAGGACTCTGCCCCATGACTCACAGGTAACTCTCTCTGGACTATCTCCTGTTCATGGGCCCATCAATGCCTTACCTCATGACTCACCATCCCATTGGGAGATGCTCCGCCCAGGAGGAGGAACAGAGCATTCCCATCTGTATATAATCAGGAGTATGGAACACCACAGGCAGCCCTTACCTACGGGACTCTCCGAGGACAAGAGCTACGTAGCCACCACTGGACTTTCCAAGGAAGAGCAGACTCTTCTACAGAACCACATCCACCACTTCAGGAGGACTGCAGCCACCACTTCATTGGACTGCTACCGCCACCCTGACTGACAGGGTGTCAGGTTGTATTCTGACCCTGTCAGTGTTTTTTTTGTACTATTGCATTTATTTTATTTTATTTTCCTATTAAATTGTATTTCTGACTCAGAGTCTCACTGGTTTGCTTTCAAACTAGGACATCATCATACACGTATCTATTTAGAAAGAATGCAAGATAAAAAAAGATCAGACTCAATATGTGATATAGGAAAAAAGTAGTAAAGCTCTCTCCCTGTTTGGCCACAATATTGAGACAACTCTGCTTTTATACAAAGGATAGTTCTATCTCAATGCCCCAAATTATTACAGAAATACAAAATGCAAGTGCCTCAAAGCATCTAAATATACAAAATTTTAAACTAGTTTACAACACATTATTACTTTGAACATTACGTAAGGAAGGCCAGGCTACAAATTTCATGTCACAAGAGTCTCATCTTCCACATATTCTGCAGAACAGTATCAACATGGCAATTGCTAACAGCTATTCTTTGCAACAATGTGCAGTAACACCAGCCTTCTAGCTCTTCCACATTTCATTTCTCATAGCTCACATTTATCCATGCATTAGACAGAAAAAAAAAAGGTTGAAACTAACTGGGAAAAAAATAGTTTTCACACAGTCACAAAAGAAATTTGAAATGACCACCTTACCCTGATGTTCGGATTGTCTGGCCTGCAAAGGGCTGGATACAATTCCCTCAACTTTTCTTTCTCTGATTTGGGTTTGACAACTGCCTCTGATTTTGAGATATTAAAAAAAAAAAAAAAAAAAAAGCACAATAAACCACAAAACTTGTAAGTGCTACAACAATTCACTCTTGACTTTTCTACTAACTGAATATAAAATTTAATTTTCATCTGAATGCAAAGGTTGATACAGCTTTTACAGAGATTCAATTCAAGGAATACTGTGTTACCTTCCTTCGAATAAAATTCTGATTATGAGTGAATACAGGAAAGACTGAATACTCTGAGCAGCACACTCAGAATAACAACAGCAGGATGCACGGTGCAATAGGATTTGCCTTACAAGACTAGAACAGGAACTGCATCGATCCCAACAAACACTGAGCCAGTGGCTCCACCTACCTTTGCTCGTCGAAGGTTTTGGTGGAGGCCGCATTGTCTGAATGAGACGTAGCAAGTTACTAATGAGGGAATCCTGAAAAAATTAATAAAATACTTGAAGAATGACTGCAACACTTTCATTGTTAGAATGCACAAGTGAGGGTTTATTCGCAGGACAAAAACCCTCAATTCCTAAGATGTAGGTTGATTTTAAGAAACCATCACTGGACTTTCTGTACATTCTAAAACGGTATAAGTTGAACCTTAAAATAATTATGGTAATTTAATCTAAGAGACTTTTCTGTTAATTATTTTTAATCACCTATTTAATCCAACTACAGTTTTTTCTGAGGAACTGATAAACACAGCATATAAACATTATAAGACGACCTATGACAACATCTGTCTTCATGAAAAGTTGTTGCTTCCATATTCTATATGCTCAACATAACAATAAGCAGTCCGAGTCCCCAGGAAGATGCTTTTGAAAGACTACAAAAGTTTTAAAAAATATGACGGAGGGGGAGACAGGAATACCAGAAGCTGATCAGTATATAGTTTTCCAAGTGAAGAAAACCAATAATCACTCCTCACAACTCTCTCTTTAAAACAGAATGCTCTATAAAATATACCACAACAAGAAGAATACATAAATAACGTCCAGGTCTCACTTACAGTGAACTCAGCCCCATTCTTCAGAAGAATTGCTTTAAATGTGTCAAACGTGGTATTTTTCTCGGCAAGGCTTATCACAAACTCGGCTGTGAGGAAAAGGCATAAAACGAATTAAAACAATGAAGTAAAAAGCAGTGTAAGGACTGCACGTGGAGACAGAGGCTGCTGTGGCAGCGCAGGGTCCAGCCAGGCCCCTGTGGCTGCTGCGGGCCTGAGGGAGCTTCTCCTCAGCTCCCTCCCTGGACCGAAGCGTTCCCTCAGGCTCACGAGAAGTTTATTTTGAATAAAAATAATCCGCTTTATCGTCTAAATTCGAAAAGCGCCTTCACAAAATGCGTCCGGCCCCACGGAAAGGGCTACAAGGGCCCTCCCCAAGCTGCCGTCCGGCCGGGAACGCGATACCCACCGGCCGCCGTGTCCGGAGGTGCCCAAAGGCCGCGCCCGCCCCGCTTACCCAGGTCCTTGTCGTTGATGCCCAGGTGGTTGTCGAGCTCGGTGCAGACCTTGGAGACCAGCGACAGATACTCGAGCTTGGCGAGCTCCTCCGCCGCCGCCAGNGCCTTGATGGGCTGCCAGCCTGGACGAATCGGCGCGGTCGCGTCCAGGCTTTTCCTTAAGGGAAGCGGAAAGGTGCTTTCCTTCTCCGACAAAGGACGATGAGCTGAGCGTACCCCGACTGTTGTGTTCGGGGGCCACAGACCGGGTACAGCGCAGAACGGCGTGGGGAGCTCGCCCCGGGCCTCGCGGTAGGAGAAGTCTCAGCGCAGGCCCCGCTTCTGTCTCCGGCTGCCCCCGGGCCCTCAGCCCCACCCCGCTCACCCCCTGCCCGCCGTGGGCACGGGCGAAGCCCTGGCCGAAGGAGCTGAGGCCGTGTGCTCCCGGCAGTGGCGAGGGGAAGGGGCTGCGGTGCCCGCGGCCCGTGCTGGGGAGCCTGCGGCAGGAGCAGGGGTAGGAACCCCATCCCAACCCCCCAGTCCCAGGCGCCTGTGCTCACCCGAAATAAGATACAGAGGTCACATCTGCTCTGTAGAATATATTATAAATTATATCATGCATCCATTAACAAAATATACAAAGCCAACAGAAATATATCTATCTTAATCCTGAGCATACAGCATCTAAACTCTAGTAAAAAGTAACCTAAAGAGAACAGCATCTCACACTTGCCATTTCAATCTGCAATGAAGTGCTCCTCCTCAAATGGTTTAGTTTTGTAATTTATAGAACACATTAACATTCCAAGTACAAAGGTACACACAGTGAACATGGGTCCTGCTGGGCCTGACAGACCCAAGCAAATAACCACACTATGCTTCAAAGTGTCATCAGCTTCTGCATTTCACCCCTGTCCTTTCCTCCTCCTTGTTCTAGAGTTGGCATTAGTCAAAAGATACTCAAAACAACACACCCAAGTTAAGGTGGAAAGTTACAGAAGGATCTTTAACTGGTCCACAGCACACAGTTATACTGGTGTATAGAGAGATGGGAAACACTGCAAAATACTTCTACTGTATTTCAAAATAAACATTTAAGAGTATATCTTCCACAATCTATAAAAATAGGTTTAAAACGAAAGTGGTATGATACATTTGTTTTCTTGAACTATTTTAATGGTACTTTATCTCTATGGGTACTAAGTCTTTTAAAAAATTACTGATAACCTGGTCAGTCACAATACTGACACTGCTTCAGCTATATTGTGACGAAACAGAACACTAGTTTGAAGCAGGAGTAATATAAAATATTTTAGAATCAATGGTCTCTTACTGCAGCAAGGAAAAAGTAAGAACGTAGCCAACACTGTCACCTGCTGAGGGACTGAACTCTGCGGAATTGTCTATGGATACCCCACTGCACAGCAGTGTCTGGTGCTCATTCCTCGTCATTCTTCAGAATCAAATCTCTCAGCATATTTAGAAGGGAATTCTTAGTTTTCCAAATTAAATATGGGCATCTAAAATAAAATCTTGTGAGAAAAATGCATTCTACAGGTGTGGCTATGGAAACACAGGACCAGCTAGAACCATCAGAGACTGTACACTTGAAAGTGCTTAAGTTAATGCATTTTTCAAACTCTAATGTAAAAGTTATGTGATCCCTGCTTCAAGCATTCTTTCCATTCCTGAACATTACCAAAATGTGTACTCCAGTTCAGGTCTGGGTTCCTACACATTCTTGAATTTTTTTTATGTGGTATTAACAGAGTAAAACATTTGCCCTATAGTTGAAAAAGGTAATGGTCAAATTTTTAATATTTTTACAAAGAGCCTGTAAAGATTCCTAGAAAGGCCTTTCCTACCCTTACACTCCATTTTAAACAAAATATTTTATGTAGGTTATACTTCTGCTGTTAGAGATCTGGTTTGCACTGTCATTACTGGTTCAATTGCTGGTGGTGAGTCTCCTGCTTCCTTCTGCTACAACAAGCAACAACTGTACTGGAATTCGTCAGTTTAACTGCAGTTACACTTTCAGACTTTTCAAAAGTTGTTTGATGATTCAAGATGGCTTTCTTCTGTGAGTAACTTCTTTTTCTTAGAATAATTTGTAAGATTTAAATTTGTCACAATACTATCATGCATTGGAAAACCAATTACTAAATCATCAGAAGAAACAAAAAAACTACTAGTTTTGAGCATCTCTTGGAAATTAAGCAGGACTACATTTTATAGCAGCATTTTGCACTGGTTCCTATTCCAAAGCTAATTAAGCCAACAAAACACTTCCAGCTGCCTAAAAGAAAAGTGTATACACAATAAAATGGGAAGTTCACATCTGGGTGCAAAGTTTAGTTCTACATGATTCCCTGGTAAAAGGATTTGATCTGAAATTAGAGATTTAAAGACTACTCATTTAACTATGAGGTCCAAATAATAACTGAAATTCTGGTATCTGTTTCAAGAGATGCCACAACAAGGGTTGTTTGACATTTCCATGAGGGTAAGAAAAAGTCAAATGCTCAAAGAAAAGCTGAAGTTTTAAGTCAAACCTCCAAACAGAGAGCAGCTGAGGAGCAGCCTGCTACTCTTGCAATGTTTAATTAGAGTTTACTCAATGAAGACTATTCCTCTCTCCACCAGGCAGGTTTAGCATCTACTGTACCAGTCTCTGTTAGTGATCTGAAGCAGTTCAGTTACCACTTCAATCATATTATTGTTGTGTTTCTTCAGCAGCCGCAAGTTTAACTGCCTGTCACAGAATCCCATCTCACACAGACTGGACAGCAGAGTGGCAGTCTGCTCTTCTGTAGCTGCAGGCTGCTGAAAACAAAAGAGAGTAAGAAAAGCTAAAAAAGATAATTTATTTTTTGCCATTTGATCTAGGGGTTCTGCATTGTACTAGAATCAAATTGAGGCACAGAGGCTCTTTTGGCCCCATTTAAGCCCTTCAATGCTCACTTACAAAGGTGAGTTACTACTCTTACAGGATGCTACAAGAGACATGCTTCCATCCTTATGGCACGGATATCCCAGTCTGCTGAGAGCAGCATACTTCAAAGGGATGCCATCAGACTTCACATTTGACTCTTACATGAAGTCCAATATGGAACATTGATACCCTTCTAAAACATACACCTATAAATTTAAGGTTGTCATTTTATGAAGCTCACATTGAATACAGGAAAAACATTTACCTGTTCAATAATGGGTGGTCCAGCAAATAATGCTTTGTAGGCAGAAGCAGCAACTGACAAAGCTCCTTTCACGAGTTCTCCTGCAATGCTGCTTCCTTGAGGGTACCTGTGAAGAGACCAGGTGCTGCTTTAGGGTCAGTAAAGCCAAGGGTTTGTTTCAGTGGAATGCAAGTCTCTGCCTGTTGATGTGAGGACTGTTGGAGATGACAGCCTATGATCCAAAGAAATCAGTGATGCTTGGGAAATGAGCTATACAAAAAGCTCATTCCTTTTTCATTGACACCTTCTACTAAATGGTGAGTGTATGCTTTCCATGAAGTGACCTTTTGTAAAGAGTTTAGTATTCTCATCTAGAAGAGAACATACCTACATGAAAGCTGTGCACTGACACATATCCATTCAGGGTAGGGTAACTTCCATTTGTTTTCTGTGAATACTTAAGTTACTTAATATTCTGCTCAACATTTTGACTTATTCCTCCAGTCTCAGTACTTTAAGACAACTTTACAGCTAAATTGTAAAATCACCATTCTAAGAATCCTGAGATTTTCTAGGAAAAAACCCCACAGAACTTTAGAAGCATTCAACTTGAGCTCTTCATTAATTTTGGCTTGTCAGTTCTGCATCCTTTAGATCTGTGTCCAAGTAGAAACCAAGATCTTATGAAAACATAGCATGTTTCCTTTAAGGAGGGAGGCCTCTCTCCAAAATAATGACTACATGAAATCCGTAAGCCAGAGCTTTTTCCTGGGTGTCTAATTAAGCAGTTCTCAGTCTAAAATAGTGTTTGTGAAGTCACAGCTTCAGCTTCATTACCTTGGGTATTCTGAGAACTTAGTGAGAAACGCAGAAGATCCTGGCCCATGACTATCTTCACCACTGGGCTCTGGAAAAGGAAGAAAAAATGTCAACGTGTCCAGTTAATGATAGTTAAGCTGGAGAAATGCAACACATACATGAACAGAAAAAAGTGTGTCTCGGTACAAAAGTAATACTCTAAGTTTAGTTATGCAGACCAGGTATCCAGGATTCTCACTGCAGTGAAAGCAGTCAGAAGATTTTCAGAACCACGTGACTGATTCATCAGTGGGTGTTTAACATGAGAGGAACTGCTGTCTCGGTGACTGTAACAGCAGCTTAAATACATAGCTCATTAATTCCAGAGCAAGGTAATTTTCCAGATGCCTGTAAGGACGTTTGAGTATCCTCTTACCATTTCCTATAATAGATGCTCTTAACTAATCCACAAAGCCAATTATTTCTTTATTTGCAACATCCACATAGCAAAAGTTCAACACCCAGAGAAAAATTAAAATCTTTAGTTAGTAGATTTCTGCTCTCCTCAAGAGTAATGAGACATCAAATTCAGTATTAGGCATAAGGAATAGGTGATAGCAATAGTCTGCACCCTGCATTTAATACTGTCAATACCTTCTCTTTCTGTTTGATTATGAGGAGCAGAAGAGAGATTCTCTGAAGCTGATGTGTTTGGTTCTTGGAAGACAGGATTCTGAAGAGATGAAAGATTCCTGAGAACGTAAGGCAAAAACATTACTACTTTTATTCTACATGTACACACATAAATAAGTCAAGACGAACAGAAAAAAGAAAAAAGATCACATGCTCCCTTCTCTCCCTCTCTCTTGCACTCACCTAAATCAGTGAGTACAGGCTCTATTAAAAAGTTCCAGGATTTAAGAACATTTACCTCAGTATATGATAAAACTTTTGATACAAAAATTCCTGTTTGGAAGTACCAGACCTTGCAGACTCTACAGCAATACCAGCATCACCATTTTGTTCTTGTCCCCAAAGCATACCTTTGTGTCTGGGGTAAGGTGTCCACAGTCGCTGGGGTTAATGGTACTGCAGCCAGTGTTTGTGAAGTTGTCAAAGTATCACTGGCCCTATGGATCTGTGGCTGGCTTTCCCCTTCTGGGATCTCTGCCACTGTTTCAGGTTCTCCTGTCTTTTCTAAACCAGGCTGAGAAAGAGCCGAACTATACATGGAGTCGCCTAAGGGCCGACTGGTGTCAAAGCACTCAGGGAGAATGATGATATAATCCTCTGATGAAGCAGAGGAGCATTGACTCTGAACATCATCTTTATCATCTTCATCACAATTGCCAGCACCACTACAGGGGCTTGTGCTCTCATCAGACAGTGGAAGGTCCCCTAGTAGGAAAAAAATGTAGAGTATTAACCACTGTCCATTTTGTATGGACAAGAGCAGAGACAGTGTTGTCCCAGCTGTAAGAGACAAGATTTAGAAACAACTGTAAACCTTATCTGCTGCTATTAATGGTGTAATTTGCCCTGTTGTGGGGAGGGTGTAGTGTGAAAGAGTAACAGATCTTAATGTTAAGCCTATGTAAATATGCTGCTGGTATTAATGCTTATAGTAAAAACAGGAATAAGAGCTATATAGAGAACCTAAACTGTAGTTTTCAGCTCCTAAATCACACACATTAGAAACAGGTCAGAAACATTTCAAGCTATGTGTTAAAAATATGGAGGCACCAGTCATGCATAACATATGAGTATGAATACCCATTTGAATACCCAACTGGAACCTTTTGGTCTCAATTTCATTTCTTTAAAAAAAAGCTGTTAAACTAGCTGGTTGTTAAAGTACTGACACCAATTTTCTGATGTAATCATTCTTACAGCTGGGACAGTCTAATGATTCTCTTCATGTAATGAACATCAATTTCCTAGAACAGTGTCAGATCTTTTTACACATTATGTTTTTACAGCTTTATCTTACATTCAAACCCATTTTACTTACCACAGGAATTTTCTGTCATTGGCTCTGACTGATGAATCTTTGCTTCCTTTTTGGAAGTGGAATTACTATTTATCATAGGAGATTCTTCATTTATCATATTGCAACTGAAGCTGTCTTGTAGTGTTTGTAAAGAGTCTAATAAAACCAATCAGGAAAAACAATTAAATGGTATCAACCACCTGAGCTGAGCAATTTGTGTCTCACGTCTGACTGTGAACAAGTCAAGCCAGAGAAGGCAGCTAATGCCAGTACTTACTCTGGAGGACTTTGGGGGTTTTTTGGGGGGGCTTGTGGTCAGGTGCAGCATCCAGGGTCAGAGACCGAATTACAGTTTCACAGACAAACTGAGTCCCACTCATATCTTCCTCCCCTTCCTCCTGGTTCACTGCATGTTCAGCTTTCACTTTCACCACAGAAGAGTCCACAGAAAGGCAGGCTTGTGCCATGCCTTGGAAAGGGAAACATAACAGATTTTACCACCACAACAAGAAAATGGAACTATACGAAGAATAATTTCTTAGACTAGCCACAGCTAATATTGACTCTGTGTGTTAATTCTTTCTCAAAACTGAAAGATTTTTAAATTCAGCTCAAGTTGAATGTAAAAGTGATCAAGAAGTATGGGGAACCACACCTGGAATGTTTTGAGTATAACCTGGTCTATAAAGTGCAGATTGTTAATTCTCCCAACAATTCTAGTGGTCAGACAAATCAAAGAAGCATTTGGAAGGACTTTATCCAAGGGCATGCAGTAATAGGACAGCAGGGAATAACTTTAAGATGGAGGAGGGTATATTTAGATTAGATATCAGGCAGAAATTCTTCCCTGTGAGGGTGGTGAGGCCCTGGCACAGGTTTCTCAGAGAAGCTGTGGCTGCCCCATCCCTGTAAGTGTCCAAGGCCAGGTAGGATAGGGCTTGAAGCAGCCTGGGATAGGGGAAAGTATCCCTGCTCATGACAGGGGGGTGGAACTGGATAATCTTTAAGGTTCCTTCCAACCCAAACCATTCTGTGATTCTATGATTTGTATTTCCATACCTACATATATTATGCTCCAACCTCTGCAATCACTAATGCAGTGTCAGACTCCAGGTTTATGAGCCAAACAACTCTTTTTTTTTTTTTTTCCCAAAGAAGGGGAAGCCAGTAGTTAAATTTCTTTTAGACATCAGGTTTGCTAACTACACAGAAGTCACAATATCCTCCCTTCACCCCCAAGCTCCTCAGGACTACTGCTTACCAGGCACTAGTTTAAATCCACTCCCCTCGTTCTCCTCCTCTATCTGACCTAAGCCAGGTTTCTCCAGCAAGGGGCTGTCACGTGGCAAAGGGGACATGCATGGAGTCATGTCTGGAAAACACAGGGAGCAAAGATAATTGGCACTAAAGGAGAAGGAGCCTCCAGGATGTAACACTTTAAAAAGTTACTCTTTTTAAGGGACATTCTTTCAAGACTGAAGAAACTTAGTTATTTTGCAAGATAATCTGGTGGAATAAACAACTAGCTTCACATTACACTGCCACTGGCTGTGCAAAGAAAATGGCAGCATTCCTCAACATCTGGAATGTTATGATCTTGGGGATATGAAGGTGAAAAGAAGCCAAGACTGAGGAAAAAAAAAGGATAGCTGTCTGTGCTCGAGAGAGCACAGAGAACACGGGAGCCTTACCAACAGGAGTATTGTGTGGCACTCGCTCCAATTCCTGCACAATATTAATGTCCAACAGCTCAAAGGACAGCAAATCCTACAGGAAGAAACACCACACAGTTTCCATGAGCAAACTCTGAAACTGAATCATATCTGTACCTGGCAGCACAGATCCCACTGATGTACAAAGAACACTTTGTTCCTCAACATGACCTCAGAAGGCAGTTTTCCCACAATGTATATTTACGTCATTGAATGTGGTGCACAAGTCAGGGCAGCAAGAGACAAAGCTAAAACTCCCTTGCTAGGGGCCAGGGAAAGACTCAAAGCTGACTCTTTTTTGAGAATCTCAACCTGTCCTGCACATACCTTCCACATAATGACAGTCCCTGATATCAGTTTGAGAAAACAGCTCTGCTAAATAAAATGCAATACACTTTCTGGAAACAGAGTGGCCATTTTTAGAGCTCAGAAGCTTTATTCCTACAGACGTCTACATACCTAGCATCAAACCCAAGATGGTTTGCTTTGTATCTACCTGATTTTAGTACTTTACCTGTGCAGTGAGGAGATCGACAGATGGGATATAAAATTCTCTCTCACTTGGCAGATTTTTGATCTTTAAAGGAATAGTTGGCAGAGGTATTTCAGCCTGCTCTGCTATTTCACCCATGAGTTGCACACCTGTTTCTGTCTTTAAGGAAGCATCCTGCAAAAATAAAAAACCAGTGTCCCAGAAGCCCCTTAGCCACAGTAAATAAAACACTACATAAAACCTAAAGCCTGAATTTTGTGTCAACACACCAGTAATTTGAAAGAGATTTAAATCAGCTCATTACAGAGCTAAAAGGACAAGACCTAATAAAGAGAAATCCTGAAGTGTATCAGTTCAATCAAAGAACTGAATAGCTCAGTTCAGACAAACAGCTGCAACAGACTGATAGCTAATCTCATGCCTGTCAAAAAGAACAACTACTTTAGAACTTAAAAATGCAATATATGTTGTGCATCTTTCCTATGAAAACTAAAATTTAGAAGCAAATAGCTAAAAGAATCCCCTTGAATAGTTAGTTAGGAATACTGTGCCAAATAATACACAATGCTCTGTCTCCTAGGCAATTCAGAACTGCCCCAAATACCAGGTGAGTGACTTGCCTGTTTGGTTCTGGAAGCTCTACTCTTCTGACAGGAGTCAGAATCCTTCCAATCACTTTCTACATAGTCAGCAGCTGGAGAGGGATCCACAACAATACTGCACCAGATCCTTGGCCCAAACTGTTCCCCTCTGTGTGACAGTCTCCAGTGAGAAGTGTAAGTTCCTTCTATGTTGGGAGCTACAAACTCAACTGAAACAGTTCCTACTTGTCCAGCTGGAAGGGATGGCACTAACACATCTTTTTTCTCAGCTGATGCCAAGGTCAGATTTCCCCACATAAGTTTCAACTGAAATATACAACAGAAAAAGCCAAAAGTTAACTTCACAAGCTTCTCTGCAAAGTGTTGGCAGTAGGCAGCAGAGTTCCTCTGCTGAAAGGCCTTGTAGGTACCAGGCATGGAGAAGACAGGCTGCTAGAACACATTCTCACATTAGTCATTAACAACACAAAGATACCCCCACCTTTCAACACCAACGCAGCCACTCGCAGAACAAAGGGGTTTGGAGGTCAGAAAAGCGACAGAAAATTGTAAACCAGGTCAAACTGTACCATTATAACATGGGGGACATATTATTAATGGGAAACATGTTCAGTGATGGTCCTCTGAATTGCTTTCTTCCTATATTCTACACTTGTAAAAGTACCTAGACAGCTTATTGCCCCAGAATTCCCAGCTGTGAATCAACAGGCCAAAGGAAATCTTAACTGGATCCTAACAGGGAATTCACATACAAATGTTATCTTCCAGAATGATTTTATTGTGTAAAAGTAAGAGCAAAGGCAAGATACCTTTGTGTCTGAGCTCCATTCCACATTGCCAGTATTTTTCATTCGCCAGTGTTTGATGAACTTGGTTCCTGGTTTCAAGTGAGTGCCATCAGGCAAATTCTCATCCACAAATACTGCACTTAGTGTTGGGACAATTGCTTGGAAAGGTTGATTAGGACTCCTGGGATTGGAGAGAGAAAACAAAAAAAAACCCCATACACCAAAACTGAAGTTCAGCTGCTGATAAATGTTAATTTGGCTTTTAAATGCCCTAAATGGAAGGGATGAATTAAAAAAACAAACTATACAAGTTTTACACTGCACATTCATAAACTCAAAGGGAATGGGAAATGCAAAGCAGTTGCCTGCAAAGACTGCTGTCTGATGAACCTCAGCTTAAGAGCACATAAAAAAATAAAGAAGATAAAATAGCACTGAACATAAATATACAGAATGTACTTGACTTTATGCAGATACACTTAATAAAGCAGGAAGATACAGACTTTTTAAAACTGGCAGCAATGTTAATTTACGCTGTATGGGCATGCATGTGTATACATAATCCTAGGCACCCCCCTTCCTCCTAAATCTACATAAGTCACTAAGTTTCTGGTAATAACCATCAGTCACTTTTTTTTCTTTCTCCTACTCACCTCTCAATTAAAAACACTCTACCTTGCAAATTGCATTTAGACAAAATTCTCAGACAGTCAAATGACAAATCATACTTCAAATGAGCAACTTCTTCCTGTTACTTTAACTTGGTCTCATAACAAAAGGTCACACAGCACAACTACCAGATGCTCAGTTAACAACAACCCTTACAGGAAGTTATTAGGCTGGAGATTCTCAGATTTCAGAGTAGGTGAGCCATTCGTTTCCAATACATGGATAGAGTTCCACAGATGAATTTTCCTGTGCAATTTTAGCTGCTTTTTGAGCTCTCGGACCTCTGCTTTTCGCTGTTTCTTTTCTGCTCGCAATCTTTGCTTCTCTGCCTTCAGAAATCTTTTGTCCATCTGTTTCTGGAGCCTGCAGAGCGATTAAGACACCTTATTACATTAAACTGATTTATCTTTAGCCGACACAGTCTTAGCCTCAAGAGAACCCTTCAGGAAATGTCCTGTGCTTCTAGACTGGATACCAAATGATTTTAAAGAATGCACTCACAGTTGCTTGTGGAACTATTTTGAATGGTCTCAGAAAGAACAAAAAAAGGTGGACACAGAGTGCTCAAAGAAAAAGCAAGCTCTCAAAGTTTACTACCCATCTGTGGCACAGAAGTCTGTCTTTTCTACTTTGTTATTAGAAACACCGTTAAGATTTATGACTTAGGCCCTTTAAAAGTTGCTCACAATAAAGGTTGAGTACCACTTCCATTTCTTGTTATCTCTACAATAAAAGCTGAACCTCAACTCCAATACAGGTGTTTCCACTTGCTATCAGGACTATCCTGTCAGGTATTGACAGGTGCCCCCATTTACCTGACTTGCTCCAGAGTAGCAGGCAGGCGCGGTGAGAGCTCCGCAAGGCTGTAATTGTCAGCGACGCACAGGATGGGTCTGCGCAGCTTCAACAGCACGTGGTTGGGATCGTGTGCATATGTTCCTGCTTCACACTCCTCACAGATATTGTAGGCTGGACAAAGGCTGCAGAGCAGGAAAGACAGAAGGTTACCAAGAGGCAAAGAATTTCTGCAGAGAAACAACTCTGTATTGCGCTAGCACTGTAAGCAGTTGCCAAGTGACAGCAGCTGGCTGTCTCACTTGTGTATCAGTATTTGGAGACATGTGGAATACCTAGATGATTATCTCTCTTCTTGGCAAAACTGCCACACAGTTCCCACTTCTTTGAAAACACATTGAAAAAAAGAGATGCTTCCTTTAGCACAAGTAACTAAAATTGTTGCTACAAAGGGCAGAACATTTGACCAAAATCCAGTGCCAGAAACAGCAACATACTTATGAAAATACAGAGGCTAAGTCAACAAGCATTCTGGAATGCAAAGCAGATTGCTCCTACAGGAACAGGGCTGATAAAAACCAGACTGTCATCTCCTGCCAGCAAGGAAAAAAAAATTCCAAAGAAAAACTGTTGGCATTTCATCCACTGCTTCTGCCTAGTCCCAAAATGCTGATCTTTACAGCAATTGCCTCATTCAAATAAAACTCTCACTTTTAACACCTCACTTAAGACATTCATCAAAAACCTATTTCATATTGTTAGACTGACAACAGTGTGATCCTTAAAAAAAAGTATGACCTGCCTTAGTCTCACTGACTCTCAGAACCAACCAAACCAACCTTGCTTTTTTTAGTTAACCAAACAAAACATTCTCCTTTACAATTTACTGCATGTTATATGCAGATAAGGTAAAGAGTCATTGAGAACACAGCGCTATGGAGTTCTCTCACTTTAACAATCGCCTTTTTTCAAAATAGTATTAATCTTGCTTTTATGCAGATGAAGTCTAATCACCACAGGAGAGAACATCAGCTGTTGGTGAGACACATAGCAGACATTCTGAAATGTACAGCAGGCTGCAGACCCCAAGACAGTTTCTCAGACTCACTCACACGCCATGCACGTTAGGTTCCCCACGCTCCCAGCTCCCAGCAGGCTCTACCTGCACTGGTAGCGAACCCCAACAATCCGAGCCTGGCAGTTGCAGCAGGAGATCAGCCAGTCACACTGGCTGCTGTTCCCTGGCGGGCTCTCCGAAGGTGGAGGTGCTGCTGTAATTGAGCTCTCAGAAAAATCTGGAGGCTGATTGCGATGAACAAGCTTCTCATACAGCTTCTGCTCCAGCCTCTCAACAGTCTCCTTAACTACTTGTTCCCTGAACTGGAAAGAAATTAAAGTAGTCATAGATGAGACCTACACATGAAGTTTGAAAAGTTGAGTTACATGGTCACAAGTCTCCCAATCTGTAAGTCATAAACTACTTCAGAATAATTTCCCTTACCCCCCCGCACACTCCACATGAAATTAAACAAATACCACATTCCTAAGAGAGGACTTTTATTTTAGAAAATACCAACCTAGAGCTTTTAAAAAGGCAAGGTGAAAATCACATATTTGTGCTTACAATATTGTTTTTCTTCCATAACCTTTCACGAAGGGAAGGAAACTCATCTCCAAAATATTACCACAACCCTCAAACCCTTCTGGAGGTTCTACCACTAAGTTCTGATTTGCCCACCAGGGATGTTTTAAACATAACCATGAACTTCCCCTATTTTTAGTTTGTATAAATAGGTGGCAAAGGAAAGGAGACTCTAGGAAAAAAAGCTTAAAGATAAATGTACATAGTTTCAAGAACTCACTAGCTAATGAACTCTTTGCAGTGGTATCAAAATGGCTTTCAGTTTATTAGCTGTTCAAAACAATTTAACACAAGTTATCCACATCTTTAACTGCAGGTTATTGTCAATGGCTTCCTGAAAGTATTTTCTCAAAGCAAACAGTCAAGAAAAGCAAGGTCATCAAATGCTCTGCTTTCAATTACAGGAAACCAAAAGTATTGCCCTGCTGCAAATATTTCCCTGCTGAAACTGGGCAATCAAGAGTCTACAAGAGCAACACTATTCCATGCTCTCCCACAGTGAGTGGTCTGGAATTCCTATGGCTGTCTGGAGTGCCACAAGGATTCTATTATGGGAGCTACTTCAAACTACACTCAAACCAATCAAATGCATAAACTAAACAATCCACTTTTCACAAGTGGTATGGATCAAGTTTATGGTTGTGGGGTTTTTTTAAGGTATCCCCTACACTGTAGACATAGTCAGACATCTAATTCCCATTGAGATCCTGGTCACAAGTGCTGATGGCAAGCATGTTCATATGTCTAGAGTTAGGCATCACATAGATTTCTTCCATGCACAACTTCTTATGTATTTCTTCAAGTATACCAATACTTGCAAGACAATACACTTACTGTTTCCAAGTAGCTCGTAAACCATTCTGGAGGATTTTCATTTGTGCTTTCTGTTCTGGTCTGACTTAACTTTTGCTGGAGGAAAAAAAAAAAAACAAAACAAACAAAATGTATGCAAAGTTAAAAAAAAAAAAACCCTCAACACAGTAAGTTAACCGCTGAAATAGCTTTTAAGCGTCTTTATAAAAAAATATTTGAAGTTCTTCTGAAAACAGTGGAGAAGCAACACAAAGTAGCCACTGACATTTTCCTGAAACATTTCTGCCTCATTAGCATTTGAGTGTAATTACACACCAAAGCCACAGAAGCCAAGTCAACCAGAAGTCACTAGATGGCAATGAGGGCTTCAGGAGACGAACTGCTCTGTTTATCAAAGTACTTAAGAATGGCCAACATGAAAGCACCTGTATTTCTAAAGACAGCATCAAATTATCTTCTTGAAAACATTCAAACTATTTGGTGAGCAGGTAACTGAAAACAGAGACCAACTTCTGAACTCAGTTTTTATGTATGGGAAAAGAGGACAATCAGTCTACAAAGTGAATTACATTTATTAATTCTTTGTTTTAATGCAGCTCAGCTTCCTACCTGAATGGTCAGCTCCTTGTCATTTTTTACTTCTTCCTCTAATCCCTGAGCTAGCATGGAATAGTGCAAAAGTGGTTTCTTCTCATCTTTAAGAAGCACCAGCTTTTCTGTCACAACTTTTTCACGTAGTTGCAAAGCACAAGAAGAGTTTTTTTCATAGGCATTCATCTGAAGTTGATTTCCTTGTTTAACTGCAATCTAAATAAACAGTACATACATACACCACATTTCCCACTTACGGTCAGCATACAAAATCCGTAAAAATACAGAATTACACTGCATTGGAGAGTTTGGGGAAAGGGTGGGGAAAGATTAACAGACACAAAAAGAAAAACTGAGAGAGATGCCAAGGCAGAGTCAGCTGATATTCTACTTCTTAAAAGTTACTATTATGCTTATTAGAAAGTTTATTAAAAGCCAAAGGATAATCATGCAAACATCCTACTGGAATTTTTCAGCCTACAATAAAGTGTTCATAAGAGTCAGTAAACAATAGATTGCGTCCAGGAATTTATGATTATTTTGAAATTATCAGATTTGAAATTCAAACCATGAGCAAAAAGTTCTGAAAGACTTAAAAATGTAAAACAGAAACATAAAGGAATGCAATTCTTATTTTGTCTAACTGCTTATGAAGTAATTAAGCATTGAGTCTAATAAGTCTTAATGACTTACTCTGGCAGTAAGGTCTATGTGGCAAGATTTTTGAAGGGATTCACTAAAGCCCCGTATTTCCAAATACGGGATTACTGCTGAAGTGTTTGAGAAAGTCAGTCTCTTAACCAACCCACTGCTGCTCAGGGTCCTGAATCATAACCGCCTATTCAACTAACTTATAAAAACAAAGACCAACCAGGATGGAAAAAAAATGTATTAAGACACTCAAGCTACTGTCCAAAGCTAGAAAACAGCTATTCTGATATCCTGGGCCAGGTAAGGCTGGTTTTTTTCTCAGCTACACCAATTTTAACTGGAGAAGGATGAATATATTGAAAAAAGTCAAAGAGCACATTTACCTTCAGAGCTTCTTCATACTCCTCTAAAGAAAAATAGAAAGAAATGTGAATGGCCCCTATCTCACACAACAGATGTAAGTTTAGCACACAGTATTTAGAAACCCTTACATGACAAGGGTTCTCCCTACCTTCTGTAAATTCTCTTAAAACAGTGCAAGAAATCGTATATACAGCAACTAGCACACATTTTCACACCTAAAAGCCACCACATTCCATTAATTCAGTCACTTCCAATTTGTTCCTATGGATCAAGAACTATTTCCTTTGGGAAGAATTTGATGCCAAATCATATACCAAATACAAAAATCAAAAAGCAAGCATTCTCAACTCCATCTCCAAAAAACCACGAGCAACAGTTGGGCTCTCTTTCTTGATTTCACCTCAATAAAGCAGCAGCTCACCTTTGCTGTTCACAGAGACCTGCAAAGAGAAGTAACAGTGAGCAAAAGCCACAGACACACTTTTGCAATTGTCTTAAAATTAACACACTTCAGAATAAACGTACTTTTATTTTTTATACAGTTTCTGAAACACCGCTCCTTTAAATATTTGTTATTGTTGCTGTGTTTAATCATTACCCAAAGTTGTGGTGCTTTGAAGCAGCCCATGTTTGTTACTGGATTGGCACAGGAAGCAGTTCTCTGCACTGGTGGCACCCAGGAAAGCTGGTGCCTGTACCACTGGGCTCACTACACAAGTCCAGAGCTTGGCCCCAGTTGCTTTAAATGCCCAGCAAAAGACCCAGCAAAAAATACAGTTAAGTATTTCACAAGCCCATTCTTCTACAAATACTCATTTATCAATTCTGCACATAGAAGTCACTAATACAAGAAGCTATTTAATCCCTACAGCATCACAGGATTCTGAACAATGTTTGCTCAGTATTTCAGAAAAAGCTTTCACAGATGCAGCTATGTATTTATATATTACACAGGCCAGCAAATAACGGGAGAGTCTTTCCCAGAAAGGTTGTTGAAAGCTTCTTGATATTTCCCATTAGAGGAAAAAATAAGAACAAGAACCCTTATTTCATTTAGTAGAGCTATAATTCAAGCAGTGGAACACTGTGTTTGCAAAAGGTCTGTGTGAGAGTTACATTCTCCTCTGAATCTCTAGATAAACAAAAATAATATGAGAGGGTGAGACCGTGCCAAGCAGGAAGTTACTCAACAAGGACAACTAGAAGTAACCAATTTGTTTTCTGAGTTAGTAATCTGCTTGGAGATTACAGCAATTGCATAAAGCAAGCAGAGGATCTGAGTACACCAAATCACTGAAGCAAACATATGCCAATGACAGGGGACCTACATTTTCCAGAGGAAGGAGTCTAGATTGAAGAGACAGGGCTTTACCACAGCTGCAAACACGAATAGTTACAGCTACATTATTCTCATTAAAAAAAAAAAAGTTCCTCAACAGAAACATTCCTCCCTCAGAGCACCGAGAACCACTGGCTGTTTCAATAGCCAGTGAAAAAGAAAGGCAGTAGCTTCTAAAAAAAGTATTTTAAAATATGTATGCTGCATTAAGAGTAAAACCACAAGACTATCAGCTATTTTCTTATTAAAGGGGCAAACATTCCCCCACCCTGATCTGCGTAACAGACACTCCTGAAGGACCCACTACAAATTATCACGAGGCAGAAAGACTCCCACCAGTCATTTTCAGTTGATTTATGGGGAGGGTGGGGTGGCAGGTATTTTACCTCATCATTATCCTCATCGATGTATTTGATCTGAATGTTGTCCAGGTCAAATGAAACTTTAACCTGCAATGAAAAAAAAGAACACAAAACCATAGTGAGGCAGGACGACAGATGTCCTCAGTTAATAATGATTATTAATTGGGAATAACATTAAAACCCTTCCATCCCTCCCTTCATTTTCTCAGTTGAAGCAAACACTGTTTTACCAAATCCATTCCTCTGGAGCTGAATTCTTCCCAGTGCCTTACCTCCAACCTTTACTAACTTTCCCTAATGAAGAGGATAAACACGTTTCCTTTCTATTGTACTTTGCCTGGTTAATGTTTACTCCAAAATAAATAATAATAACCTTCCCATTCTAAGAGGACAAGCTCACAGTTAACAAACTCAGTCATGGTAAACACTGCAAAATATGAAGGCTAAGGCAAACTCCTAAACTCTATCTTTCACATTAAAAAGTACCTGGAAGACAGCTCACATAGGTGATCAGCCTTTTTTTCAGCCTATCAGAATTTGAAGAATAAAGCTGAGCAGTTATTTTGCATTTTACATTAATAAAGGCAGAATGAGCAGCACCAAATGAACCACAAAATGAAAGCAGTTGTTTCCATATGCTGAATCTTTGAGGCTCCTGTACATTTTTGGACCAGATACCTCCAAAAGCTGTGTTTTTCCCATCAGAAACTCTCTGAATCAACTGACCCATGTCCTGCTCGCCCAGACCTAACAGAACAACACCAGCAGCCTCAGCCAGCAGTGGCTGCCTGGGACTTACACAGCACCACTGGAGCACATGGACACAGTGTACACATGGACACGTTCTGCAGTGAACGTGCTTCAGGCAGGTTCTTCCGGCAACAGATCCCAAATTTTGTGAGTGCAGTGAGAGAACCAACTTGTCTTGTCAAGAAACTGTGGTTTGTACTCAAGCTGTCTGGTACCACAGATTGTTCCCCTAAACTCAGGGTAAAACAAGAGCTCACGTTACCCCTTCTAAACATCACACTCGTTTAATAAAATACTAAAACACACAAAAGACACAATTTTAATTGATACTCCCTTAAAACACAAATTCAGACAACAGAGACAACCCGTGGTATTACCTTGGCTAGGGAAACACTGAAATAGAACACCACACCTTGAACAAACACACCCTGGCTCTCAGACTACCTAAGATTAAGGGCAACACAGTGCTTACACAGTAATCTGCTTCCAGCTTTGATGCAAGCAGGATTCTGACCAGCTCAGACATTCCTGCAGGGCCACTAAGTATTTTAAGACTGAACTAGTGCCTCTTTCAGAGGCCTGAAATACAGCAAGTGAAGATGATGCAGTTCAAACTTTGAACTTGAGTAACTCATAAAGCAAAACCCTTCTGTATGTGTACTGGAACGTATTAGCCAGAAAAAGAGCTGAGAGAGAGAAAATAAAATAGGGGCAAGATCTCTTCAGCTGCAACTTTGAAAGCGAGCTAAAAAAAACAGAGCAGTTGCTACAGGATTAATAATAATAATAATAATAATAATGTTAGTTTCATCATAGCCAAGGGAATCCTTACAACACAATGTCAACCTCAGCCAAGACAGGAATTTTTCACTAAACAGCCCTGAAAACAAGCACCCAAACAAACTCTTAACTATACCAAGTGCACGATACACGGATCTCCCTAAGCAACTGCCTGTGCACGCACGGCCCAGTCAGATGCTGTTCTACCCAAACCAGCGCACCCACAGCTCCAGGAACCAAGGGACCAAACAGAAATGTATTAGTGACTCAGTACCGCAAGGAGCACAGACAATTCTTCAGAAAAGCAACAGACGTGTGTTACTTCACCATAGCTACTTCAGTAAATAAAAGAATGAGAGATAAGAGGAATAGAATGTACTTTACAGAGGGATACAGAGCTAAACCAAGCGTCCATACCTGTGGAAAAAGGCAAGAACACAGCTAAGACTACCTGCTCACACAGAAAAAAAAGGACCCTTCAGAATCTTTCTTCAAAAGAGGCTTTTCACGTCACTCTAAGCATACAGCAGGAGTAAACCATACCAATAAGGAAAAAAGAAAAACCAAGATTTCAGCCGTATGAACCACCACTTCTAACAGTCTGTGAAATGGGAGACAGGGCTTTGGAAGGCGCGGGTGGAGATGCTGGGCCCTGGAAGACTCGAGGTTCTAACAGACCTGTGCTGCACAGCCAGCACCTCACCGAGCCGGCTCCCCACGGCTGCGGCCCCGCGGCGGACACCCCGCTCCGCCTCCCGCGGCCAGCCTGCGCTCACCATGGCCTCCACATCGGCCCACGTCGTGTGCGCTGGGTCGGACACGACGAAGCTCCGGGTGTCGCCGCGGCAGGTGACGCGGAGGGTCACCCGCGGCTCCATGGCGCGCTCCCGCGGGGCCGGGGACAGCGGCGCCAGCCGTCCCGTCCAGCACAACATGGCGGCCCGAGGGCGGCCGGCTCCGCGCCCTCTGCGCGCGGCTATTGGCGGCGCCGCCTGTCACTCATCGCGCTCGCCGCTCTGGTTGGTCGGGGGGCGGAGCCAANCTCAGCCTGTGAAAAGGCCTTGCTCCAGAGCCCGGTCGGCCCCGAGCTGCCGCCGCGGGAAGCTCAAGTGGTTTCTCTTTGTGTTCAGGATTTCCGACATTTGCTGCGGGGTCTCACCTGTGCTGGCTGGTGTGGGTACGCCCATGGTCCTTTGCATAAGCACGTCTGCTGTCTTCTTTGTATGCTTTTCCGCCTAGCAAGCCCCTCTCGTTTGCTGTTTTGTGCTCTGCACCCTGACTGAATCTCTCCTGAAGGCTGCTGCTGTAAACCCTTTCTGGGCGCTCCTTTGGCTATAAGACACTCGAGAGGTTTTAACTGTAAATATCCAGAGTAAGAACTCCTCTCTACTGTAAAGTTTCGTTCAAGTAATAACGGCTATGTATTTGATACCATTCTGCAGGTTAGAGCAGAGCCGTGCGGGAGGAAGCATAGTCATGGGATGCAACAGAATTTTTTGCAGAAACAAAGCTGGTTTTGTTGGTTTGTTTTTTTTTTTTCTGCAGAGTATTTTTGGATGTGAAGGATGGACTTCTCAGTGATTACTGTTGGGCACGTACAAAATGTGCTTTCAGCTATGCAGAAGAACTTGGAGTGCCCGATATGGTAGGCCGGGGAAAAATAGCAGTATAGTTAATTAATCTTTTGGAGATTTTGGGGTTTTTTTTCCTTTCTTTGAAAATGCTTTGTTAGTTCTATAGCTTACCAGAAAGTAAAGATGTTTGTGCTTAGGGCTAAACATACTGATGTTTTGTAAGGCTCAAATGAGAAAGCGCAAGAAAAAAACTTATATTTTGGTCTTGTGTTCTAGTAAATTTTGCTTTTCTATTAGGACTTTAATGTGTCAGTCCTCTATTCAGTGAGAGGAAAAAATGTATCCGATTGGATTAGAGTATTGTTTGTAAAGCAGTGTGGGTTTTTGTCCCTTGTCTCTGAAAGGTAAATGAGGTCTGTAGTTCTTTAAGGCAAACAAATGCTGAAATAGCAAAGGTTCTGGTTAAGTCAGGCCCCCTAGTGTCTACAACTTCTTTGTTCTTGTTTTTGTTTTTCTTTCTGTAGCTTGGATGTGGTACAAGAGCCTGTTTCAACAAAATGTGATCACATATTCTGCAGGTAGGATTGAAAACTTGCAAGTCTAATGCAATTTTTAATTTCCATATTTTTTTGCTTTATAATTTTTAATTCCATAAATACCGGTTTTAATTTCTATATATATTTCTTCACTGCTAACCATGTATGTATACTGTGGTTTGATCAACTTCGTGTGTAGATACTTAGGGGGAAAAGCCAATTCTGTAGAAGAGAGAACTGCAGCTTCACAGATGTGTCAAAGGGGATCAATTAACTCACTGTAGCACCAGAACAAGAATACATACTTGATTACTGCTAAGTGGTGAATGTGCATACTCAGTTTTAGGGAAAATAATATCCTTCTTTTATTACCATCACAAGTGTTCTTTTTTCTTAGGTTCTGCATGTTCAAACTTATCAGCAAAAAGAAAAAAGGTGTGGCAGAGTGTCCTCTGTGTAAGACTGAAGTTACCAAGAGGTGAGGAACGTGTCTTTGTAAGGGGGCTGGAGGATGAGATGTTTGAAGTCTGGGGAAAGGCTAATAATAGTCTTAAAATATATTAGCATAGGACTGAAATACAGAAGAAAAAGTGGTTATTAAGTAAGCTGTCTATTTCTAAAGGAGTAAATGTAATCCCTTACCTCAATGTAAGCTTTTTCCAGGTGATCACACCTCTCTTAACAAATACCTGCACTATATCAGTGTTTAATCCTTGCAACTGATTTCTCTCTACTAAACCTCCAGGAGGAAAAATATTATATGTCCACTTTTGTGATAGTTTTAATTCCCATGGAAATGGTTGTTTGGGGAAATTGTGTTGTTATTCCTTGGCAACAATTTTTTATTGTCTCATCTTCCACTTTGGAGTTTTACCCCTTTTTTTTTTTGTTCAGCCAAAATTCTAGAAGTATTTATAGTCAACCTGTTCATTTGTCTTAAAATAACTGAAGTACCGATGTTATTTCAGAAGTCTGAAAGAAAATTCCAGATTTAAGCAACTAATTGAAGGATTGTTGGAGACTATCCGTGCTTTTGAGCTTGACACTGGAGTGAAGTGTAAGTGTTGTGAATGCATGCCCCCAGTCTTTTTTAACATAAGGTTTTGGCATATCATGATTATTTATAAGGTATCCCATTTACCGTGCAGTAACAAATTTGGAAAGAGAGGTTTTTTTCCATAAAAAAGGTTTTTTTCTTGGATGTAGAAACATAAGTTCCACTAAGTTTCCAAGATGTTCTTAGGAAAATCTCTTGAGCAGTTTTACTTTGTGTTTGATGACTCTGGCCAATCTTATGTTCAGTTCCTGAAACATGGCTGAATGTGTATCAAATCATGTTTAATCTATAGCTGTAAGGAAAAGTCCTGCTTTTGATTATGGCCAGCCTTGCAGTTCTAATTTGTTAAACAGTCTCAGAGGCTGAATTAGCAGGTGATGTAGCAGTGTTTGTTAACTCATCCCATTCAGATGGATCCTCAGGGAATCCCAATTTGCCCTTTCTGGAACTCAGTGCCTTGTTAAGGATGTTGGTAGGGTATTGGCAAGTCAGGCATGTGCCTGTTTGTGTTTTGGTGAACAAAACACTGTGGCTGGGGGCAGATGGTAGTGTTTTGTATATGGTGCTATGAAAAACAGACTTTATTTTTAAATTCTTTTTAACTTGCTCAGCCACTAAAATTACATCCTGCTCTTGCTAGATTATATATATAACCAAAATTGGTTGAGAAAATTAGTTGGCTTTTTAGTTATTACTTGAAGAGTACTCAGAATGATTAGACTAGTAATTCAACAAGATTTCTTTCTTGGATAAACATGTTTTAGCTGTATATGCACTAAGTACATAGGGTCTACACAAGCCCATTTCATTTATATATAATACTTGAGTCATACTCAGTGTAAAAAAAATTATTTTTTTTACTTAATAACATGTTTTAGTTTTAAAGAGCCATCGCTTTCCTAAAACATCCACGGAAGCCACTGCTGCTGAGTCCCTGTGTAAAGAAAGTTCTGTCATCCAAAGTAAGGGCTTCAGAAACAGGAGAAAAAGTGCTAAAGGAAATGGACAAGAAAACTGCACCTTGGTAACTGTTTTTTCCCATTTTATTTCTGTGGATTATTTAAAATGTATTTGGAATGTGTATGCATGCATATACATAAAAGAATGAAGTAGGAGATTCTGGGTTGATCTCAGATTGCTCTTTGACTTGAGTAATATTCTGGACAAGGACATCTATGTACTTTTGTCTTCCGAGCTAACTTGAGAAAGATGTTTGACCTGAACTTATACATAATATTGCCATAATACAGTCTGTTACTGAAACTAGGATTGAAAACTTGTTCAACCTGCTCGTTTCATAAGGCTGCCTTACTATTTGTAGGGGTTTTACCTTTTTAGGGGTAAGATCATAGCTATGTCTTAGGATTCATAAGGCCTTACCCAGCTCGGGGTAATTGCTGTGTGTGTGACTGTCCATGGCATGTTGTTTCTGTTTTCATCTGCTTAATGCTGAATAGAATGTTAGACAAAACAGAATGTAAGATCAAACTTGCAATGATTTGATCTGTTACATGCGTGACACATTGTTTCTATTGACACATTTCATTACTGATATCAATATGATAAGTTACTTGTACTGTATTGTGCATAGAAGCTACCAATGCATATGAACTAAGTATTTATATCAGCCCCCTGCTAAAGTTTAAATAGCTATGATTTTTTTTTTTAATACACCACTGTTAAAAATAACAATTCATTTCTATTTTCCTGTCAGCAGGAAGCTAGTGTGAATATTCAGCTTACAGAGACCAAAATGTGTCGCCCAAGAAACAAACCCCAGAAATGTGACTCTCCAAAGGGTATTTATGTGGAGATTGGTAAGATCTGTTGTAAATCCACACTAATTGATCTTGTGTACAATGCTTGCAGAGTAATGAAAGGTGATTATGTTCAAAGTCTTTATAAACACTGATTTCTCCTCAACACCCTAAATGACAACAAAGGGATAGATGGACAATGGAATGGACAATTCCAAGCTGGTAAATCAGAAGGGGTTTTTACATAATTTATTATATCTTGGCGAATAATGCTGCTGTGGTGAACCTTTAATTGTTGGTGTACAAGATCCAGAGAAGATGTTTACAGATGTGCAAAAAGTTACAGCTGCTATAGCTAAAGGTAGCTACTGTTTTCTGAACAATGCTAAGCCTTGTCACCAATGCTTGAGATGAGAATGAAATCTATTTGAGAAATGAATATTTTATTGCTATCCATCATAGCTTTTCAGAATTTTATTTTATCTGGTGCTGACTGCTATGAGAAAAAAAATAGATGCCATGCATGGCTTATTTTTTTATCCTGTTCCTTGAAGGAATTGCTGCTTTTAACAGGTGGAGTTTGTTTCCTCACGTCTTTCCTTATTGCATGTGCCAGGATCAGAGGATCTGAGACAGACATTTGAGTATATTTCTCTGACTTCCCGTTCAAGATTCTAAATACTAATAGTTGTTTTGTGTATAAATTTAGAAATTAGAAACTAATTTTTATCTAATTAACTCTTAGTTACCAGCCTGTTACCAGTCACTGTATTTAAACACAATTTTATGCTGGAGTAATGTAGATATTTATACATATAAATCATTATAATTACGTTAAATACTTCACGATTGAACTTGATTTTGTCTGCTAAAAGTTGAAAGCATCTAGCTCTAGAAAAGTCTAGGTATGTATGTGAAGATAAGTACTGAATCTGGCAAGTCACCTTTCTCTGAATCATTCCAACCAGAGTAACAGCTGATTTGTTTTCAGGCTCTGAATCATCTGAAGAGTTTTTTAAACAGACAAGCAAAACTGGGTAAGTAAAGGTGATTAAGGAATTCATATTTTCTAAAGACAGTAGTTCAATATTTTCATTTCCTGTGTTCTAGTTTCTTAGCACAGGACTGATATAATTTTTAAGCTGACAAATGATTTTCAGCTTTGGGGGCATTACAGTAGAATAATAGGTAGCTGAATTCCAACAGTTGCCATATTGCATGCTTTAAAACTGTTTTCTAGATGTTTTGTTGCTTACACAGCTCTTCCATAGAAAAGTAGATACTGTGCTTTAGAAAGTAAATATTAAATTCAGGATTGCAAGAGAGGCTGTTTTAAAGAAATGGCTTTGAAACACTGAAGGGATCCAGTTTTGGTTAGTGTCAATCATGCAGCTTGACTTCTCCAGAAACTATTTCAGAGAGCAAAAAATGAGTATCATCTTCTGTTCAGTCTGTTGTGGTTTTATCTGTAATGAAAGTAGATTTCCTTTCCCAACAGGTTTGAAGACAAAGCAGCAGCTCAGATTTCTTCTCAAGTAAGGCTAGAAGAACTTGAGAGTGCTGAGAAAGGGAATGAAAATCCTTGCTGTGCACAGCCTGACAAGCTGTGTGCCAAGGAAATAACACTACCAAATATCATAGGTGTGTTGTTGTTTTGGTGACAAAGACTTAAAATGTGGATGTTCTATACACAGGAACAGAAAGGAAAAATAAGTGACTTGATCAAAGTACAAAACCTTAATCTAGTGTACATGAGCCATATTATAATTTACAGTACAAATGGAGAGCACTGGCTGGTAATACATGCAAAAAATTAGAAGAACACGTAATAAGGTCTTTCTGCCTTTCTCTAGAGGGAGATTTGTGCAGTGTAATGTTCTGGTTTGGGGGGGAAATAAGAAGAGTTCTTTTAAAACAAAGTAGCCATTAAGCCTGTTATTGTGCTTGTGTGTGTAAAATAGAGCTTAATAATTTATAATACCTATAAATCTAACAGGCGAAAGTGATTTCTCAAAGGAAGGCTTGAGCAAGAAAAGCACTCAGAGCATCACTGAATGTGCCAAACCTGACCAAGTGAATGTGGCTGAATGCCAGAGTTCTCCTTTAAATGTTCTTGCTGCAGACCTACTCCCAGAGCAGTGTGACAGAATAGGTGATGCCAGTCCCACAGTGAATGGAGACACATCACTCTTTAAGAACTCAGAAGAAATGGATGAAAAGCAAACCCAGTGCAACAATAAAAACCAAGAGTTTGATTCAGAAGATAGCTCAGAGAGCAGGCTGGGTAAAAACAAGGAAATGGATACTGATGTACAAAGTGTGGAAGCTGTAGAGGTGTATGAACCTGAGAATGACTCTTTCCATGACAAAGAGCTTCCTCTGGAGAAGCTGCCTCAGCCAGAGACACTTCACTCTGCCACCCTGAATAAAGTCTCCAAGAAGAGACTGAAGCGGAGCATTCAGAAAGTCAATGAATGGTTTTCAAAAAGCAATGAGATTTTGTCTTCCAGTTCTTCCCTGGATGAATCTGCTGTATCAGCTGATGTTTCAGGTGAAGGGGATCTGTGTTTATCAGATAAAGAGTCCTGTGTTTCAGAAAAGACTGACCCTATGGTAGATTCCATGGAAATTGCAGCAGTTGAAGGAAACAAGAGGTGGTCAAAACAAACAGCAGATGACATCAAAGACAAAATATTTGGAAAAATATACAAGAGAGAAAGGAAATCAAATCCCCCTTCTGCCTTAAAAGACATTTTACCTACTACAAGAAAGGAAGATGTGGCTGCTGATAAGTGCCTGAAGAATTTCAGCAAAGACAGACTCAAACGAAAAAGGAAGACTGCCTGTGTCCTGCAACCTGAGGATTTCATCAAGAAAAAAGATACAGAAGAGGCAGATGGGGGCCCTCAAAGTGTTAATTGCTGCCTTGGAGATGCTGAAAAGAAAAGATGTGATGAAAGTGTTGCTGTTAATGAGAGTCACCTCTCTCAGAATAGAGCAAATAATACACTAACAGAACTTGAGGAAGCAGGAGGATCCACGTGGAAGAAAGCTACTGAGGTCACTGGCAAGCACTGTGATGGGGAACTAGAAATGATCACTTACTGTGATCGGAAAAGCACCAAAAAAAGTTCTGCAGCAAAAAGATGCAGGCGTTCTAGTAGAACTATGTGTGCTCTACAGTTAGTAGTGGATAGAAGCTCTGTGTTCCCTGATCCAGCTGAGCCACACATTGATAGCTACCCAAGCAGCGGAGAGCCCAGGAAAGTTGAGTCTGAGCAAAAGCAAGTCAGACGCAGCAGAAGGCTTCAGTTACTTACTGAAGAAATGACAAAAGAAGCAAGAAAAGGAGTAAAGGGAGCAGGAAAGAGTAACAGTGATCGTGGAAGGTCTGTCTCTGGAGGCCAAAGGAATGTGGCAACTGACTCTGCTGAGTGCAAAGACCTGTGTGAGCCTCAAGATATGTTGAGTTACAAGCCAGCCACTAATTTGAAGGGAGGTGATCTGGAAGCAAATGAAACACAGGTTAGTCTAAAGAATTTATCTGACGCTGCAGAAGCTGGAAAAAGTCTGCTCAGTCCTTCATCTTCGTGTCAGCCTTCGAACTGTGGTTCCCTTGCACCTCATACAAGTTCTCAAGACGGAGAAATACAAGGTAGCCCTCTCCTCCTAGAACTTCCTTCAGTGTCTGCTGTGCAAACTGCTTCTCACCAGACTGAAGGGATGACTGAATCACCTACTGCCTTTCCCCGGGAGTGTGGGCGTGATTCACAAAGTGTTCCAGGAGACTTCAAAACTGACAAGTTGCCAATGGCTAAAAATGTTTTGGAGTTGACTAAGGAAGCTGAAGACAGTGAATTAGACACGCAGTATCTGCGAAATATATTTAGGCATTCAAAGCGCTCATCCTTTAGCCTTTTCCAGACTCCCAGGTGGGCACGTGCAGTGGAAGGTCCTGCTTCTGAAACTTTAAATCCATCATGTGCTGCTCAGGGAGAAAATGAACATAGCAAACAATTACAGCCAGAAAGCTTGCAAGAAGAGAAAACAGCTGCTCAAAGCTTGAGTGGGGTTTCTGAGCAAGAGAAGCTTAAGACCTGTGAGTCTGCCCATGTTGATGATCATGTGTCTTCCTTTGTCGTCAGCACAGGAGAACACAGGAATGATATTTCACAGGCTGCAGAGGAAGGGACTCTGGCAGTGAGAACAGGGACTGCTCAGACTGAGGACAAAAACAGATTGCTACAAGAAGAGCAGGGCCATGAAAAGCCAGTGTCAACTGAGATAGGGGTAGAAAGTGAGTTGAGACAGAATCCCATCAAAAGTAATGGAAGCCAAAGTGATCAGAGTAACACAGAGAAGCATGATTCCAAAGAAATGGATTTAAACACAGGCCAGGAAATAGGCTTCAGTTCGGAAGGCAATCAAGCAGGAAAGACTGAAGTTGTTGATTGCAAAGGACCAACTCTACATTTTCAATCCAGATCAATTATTTGTCCTGCAACTTGTCAGCAAAGCCCTGCTGAAATCAGCTGTGAAGTCACAAGGACAAAAATTAGCAAAAGAGAAAGAAAATGTGTAAAGGGGAACAAAGAACAAGCAGCCCAAACTGTTAGCACAGCAATGCCTGAGTGTTTATCTGCAGAGGCTCTAGAAGAACCTCTTAGAGGGAACAGTGATCTTACAGGTTTGTCTGAAACCCCTGATGGCTTCCTGTGCTCTGATGTTGAAGAGAACACCAGCTTATGTGAAACTGATAGGAAAGAGCAATCTGCAGTGTTTGTAAAAAGTGACAATGCCCTGGGAAAAGAACTGGACAGTAGAAATGCAAGTTCTAAGCCAGGATCTCGAGGTATTCGCAAGTCTCAAAGGCGAGTGCAGAAACTGCCATCTTCAGATGAAGAGTCCTGTGAGGAGGAAGACTTACCATGCTTTCAGACATTAATCTTCAGCAAATCATCAAGCACACCTTTGCAGAGTGATAAACTAATGATATCTGTGGTAGAGTCTCCAGTGAGTCCCAACATGTTGCCTCACAGTGTGAGTAATGATGACAGCGTTGTGCAGAAAGTGCCTGAAGTTGCCCAAAGTAACATCTGTGTTTCACCAAGCCAGGAGTCAGAGTGCTCTGTCAACTTATTTTCTTCCCAGTCCAACATGTCTGAAGAATCAGTTAATGAAGCACAAGAGCTGAAGAAACACCTACCAGAAGCTCATGTATCCAAACAAATGAGCAGTGTGAATGACAGTAAAGAGACTTCCCAAAATTGTACTGGAGGGCTGAAGAGAACCGAAGATGAATGCCAAGAAGACCCAGACATGGGAGCAAACCTAGGTACAAATCAAGATTTTTCTCTGCAGCTGTGTTTATAATGTCCTTACACCAAGGTTGTTGGTGTTTGCATGGGACCTTTGTTCTGTGTTTATGGGGTGCTTGCTCTTCTGGAGGAATGTATCTACCTTAAACAATCAAACAAAAGACCCTTAGTAGTTTGTTTCCTGACAATTATGTTCTTCCAGTGTTCTTTGTTCAGAGCACAAATGAACAGACTGGGCATTAGAGACTGACTGTCTAATGGGAATTCATTTTTGAGGGAAATGCTAATTCTCTTGCTGCATTGTGATACTTGCATCATCAGCAAAATTTCACAGCCTATCCAAGCTTTTTCCCCCAGATGAAATGTTTGATGAAATTGGCTGTAGGATTTTGTAGTGAATATTTTGACCTTTTTATGGCCTTTGTAAACGTTTAGGACTCTTCTTTCACTGTTGAAACATTTTCAAAACTTGTCACTTCAGAGTTATAGTTATTAGTTCCCTGAAACCTCCATGTGGTAAGAGATTATGGATAATGTTGGTTGGTTTGTTGTTGTTTGGTGGGTTTTTCTCTTTAACCCAGGGGTTTTTTTTCCACCTTCTTCAAGGTGAAGCATCTGGATACGACAGTGAAATAAGTATTGTAGAAGATTCATGTGGACCATTCTCTCAGGGTGAAATCCTCACTACACAGGTGAGTTTATGCACTAAATGCTAGAAGCAGCTTACGTTTTAGGAGATAAGCAAGCACATGAAAGCTGTGAAGTCAATACAGCAGAAAACTTCTTTCATCATAATTCTTTGTCACTAAATTACTTCCAAAAGCATAATTAGTGAAGAACTGTAGAGTTGCTTCTATGCCATTACTTTTCCAACTTTGCCTTGGCTGGTGACCTTACACTGCAATGGCCACAGCTTGTTATGTGGTATTGGTTACAGGGCTTATGTGCTAGACCTTTATCTTGGTCTTAGCACATTTAAGAGAAATGGCTGCCAAAGCCCCAGGTTCAGCACATTTGCCCAGAAACTCAGTCAGAGGCTGCAAGCTGCTGTGCAGAGGTTGTTTATTCTAATGTTATCTGCAGCTGAGGTGTCCTGCACAGCCACAGGTCCACCTGGCAGCCAAAATACCCTGGTTCTGCCCACTGGATGGGCATCCCATAATTTATATACCCCGTTACAAACCCAACCAGAGGACGGTACGTGTCTTTATTTATAATTTTATACCAATTCTAACCTGTTCTAGACATGCAATTTCCTGTCTTATCTCTATTCTACCAATGAATCTGTGCCCCCGTCACCAAGAATATGGTGGACAGTGAAGAAGGAGAAGGTGACCACACCCTTTAGGCTCCATCTTAACCCCCCTGTACATGTTTTACCCCCATGTACATATTATCTAACATTCTATATACTATATTTCACCCTGTGCAAATTAACTATTAATGCTTATATTAAACTTTTGTGGCCTGTAATTCATCTCTCAGAGTTGGCAAAGTTCTCCAAGGACAAAGATCAAAGGCAGTGCCCTCTGGGGCACTCAGCTCGACTCGTGGACCCCCATTTCTGGGTGTCCAATCCCCTAAATTAGATAGAGGCATGTCGTGGGTTCCGACAGGCTTAATTGTGGGAGATGCTAATTAATGCATCTCCACTCTTGGCCAGTGCTGGAAATGTCTGCTCCCTATATTTAGAAGCTTTAATGATAGGAATTTATAAGGATTAGTTTTGTTACAATAGATATTTAGAAGCATGGAGATGTGTCTGCTATGTGTAAATATTAAGTCAAATAATTCCATATTAGAATAACTAAAATAATTCTGTATTAGGATATTATAGATACAAGTCCCAGCAGGCAGTGTCTAATGAAAGGTGTGTCTAGCAGGGTATTTTTTGTCTGCTCTTAATGCCCTGAATGCTGCTTAGTGGCCTGACTTTATGTATTGGGTGATTTGGGATGGGGTTTCAGTTGAGGGTTAGGGGCTTGGGTTTTTTTGCTTTGCTTTGGGGTATTTTTTTTGTCCTTTGTGACTTCAAGGTGAGTCTTATGCCAAATCTCTCTTCAGCATTACCAGCCCTATGGGCTTAATGTATGTCAAAGAAAAGTGAATTTATTTTCTGTGCTTTATGGGTGCTTCTGTTTACAGCATCAGTGTAAAATGTAGTCAGCTGGCAGGGAATTGCTACCTAATGTATCTTCATGGATGGAGATACTGGGATGTGCCTGGGCTGAATGGATTAATGGCAGTATGGGTGGGGAATTTTGGGTTGTGGTGATGGTTTTCTGTTTGTTTGGGGCTCTTTATGGGTTCAGTAACAAAGAGGCTCCACACGGTGCCAGTGCTGGAGCTATAAATGGAATGTTCAGTTCTGTGGAAAATGCTTCATCATGTAAGGTGAAGGGTTTGGGGTTTTAAAAAGGTCCTTTGAAACCCTGAGCTATTCTTAGGAGGACCTGCCTATGGCATGTTTTTAATCATGTGATTTTTGAGGGGGATCATAAGGAAGAATATTATGAAATATTTTAGTCCTTTAAATTATCTAGTAATGGTGGAAAATGAAGACTCAATTTAATATTTAATAATGAATGTCATGTATTGAACTACTAATGCAGTTTGGACAAAATTACTTTTAAATAAATTTGTGCAGGAGTTGGGTTGTTTTCTTTTCTGAAAGATTAAACTCTGAGACACCTAAACTGAAATAATGTGACTGGCAAAACATGTGTGGGGTTGTTTGGGTGTTTTTGCTTCTGATGTGGGGTGTGTGCACTATTTGTTCCAGTAAAAGCACCACAGTCACCTCTTGAACACGTGGCAAAAACTAATTCAAAACTTTTGCTATTTCTGATTTTTCAAGTGTTTGTTAAAGAAATTCACCCTGAGTTTGCTAATGTTGGCATTCTTTTGCCTCCTTTGCAGCAAAAGAATGCTATGCAAAATAGCCTGAAAAAGCTTCAGCAGGAAATGGCTGCACTTGAAGCAGTGCTAAAGCAGCATGGAAGTGAGAACTGTGAAGCTTCACCTGCCCACAGGGAACTGCCACGTGCTGGTACTGAAGGAACGTTTGAAATGGATCAAATGAGAGAAGAAAAAAGGTCAATGGTTTTGTTTGGAGTTTGGGGGTTTTTCTGTTTATTTCTAAATTTTTATTATAAAAATTCTTAAAATATCTCTGAGCTTCTGAGAAATTACAGTAGTTTCACTGTTGCTACATTTTTCTGATACTTAGAGTGAAAAAGGTGTTAAAATCAATTTCCCTCTCTCAAGGTCTCCGGAATTGTTGCTTCCATCTTCTAAATCCTGTTTAACAAAGAGATCAGATCTGGAGAAAGGCCTTGAGTGTGATGATGTTCTAAAGAATGAAAGTCCCTCTGAAAAGACAAAACCTGTGCAGGAAGCAGTGCAAGGATACAGGCAATGTCAGCTTGGAGCAGGTAACATTTAAGAGAAACCCAGTGCATTTTTATTTCTGGTGGTTTTCTCCTGTTCTTTTCATGTTTTTATACATCAGCAAGGTACAACTTTTTCCTGTAAGTCAGGGATTTTAATTTATATGTTCCTGGTCATTTTAAAAAGGTGTTAGTGGTTTGTTTGGTAGCCCAGCTGTATGGCTGCCCATCAAATGCAGTGTGACAGCATTTTGACAGTAATAGGAGTTTTTCTGTCTCACTTCTAAATTCAGATGCTTTGACAAATACACTGCTAAAAGTTTCACAGGTATTCTAGTGTCTTGCCAATAGATCAGGAAAAAGTAATGATAGAGGCAAAGATGAAGTAATAAATACCTAAGGGGAGGAAGTAACTGCAGAATTTAAACCTAAAAGAGAGAGTAACAGCCTTCTACCATGACTACAAGAAAGAGATGCAGTTTTCTCAAGGAGTAATTTCTCTCTTCCTTCAGAAAATGCAGAGGAGCAGAAATCTGGGACCAGGCAAAACAGTGCATCTGCCTCATCAGATCTTTTTGGAAATGTCACCCAGAGTCCAGATAACTCTTCCTCCTCTGTAGGGCTTTTTACCCCTCAAACTGCAAAAGCCACAGATGGGCCTGTCGTAGCTCAGAACACTGATAAAAGCTGTGGCCCAGGACACAAACTGAAGAGAAGTGTTTGTTTTCCTGCACCTGTTCTGCACAGTGCAACTGGGAAAGAAAATGCTGCAAGCCCAGTTGGGACTAAGAGGAAAGAAATGTCAATTGTGGCATCAGGTCTGAATCACAGCGAGCATGTAAGTAAATTTCAGAATTTTGAGATCACTAGTTAATGATTCCTGATTACTGCTGTAGTCCTCAATAGAGAGATCTCTAAGTATAATAAAACTAATCTTGTAGGAATTGCAGGTGAGTAATGCAGCAACTTAAGTCAAACTTTATCACTCCTAAGACTGTGAGAATGCTGCCTGTAATGGCACTGTTAAGCTTAGCGAAGTTTGAACTTTTTAAATGATCACTAATGTCTGGGGGAAAAACACATGTTTCCAAAACCAGAGGACTTGTAGAAAGGCAAGGGGCTGGGGAGGGGTTGTGTGGGTGTTTGGTTCAGTTAATGTTCCCAGGTGATGCTGCTTCACCCAATTCAGATCCATAGTGAGCATTTCTGTAAGTAATAATTCTGAGTTGCTGATAAACCTGTTTTTGCACTCGACTTCCAGAAGGAAGCTTCTGGGTTATAAAACACACACCAAGAGCTCTGCTTTTCTTTAGTTTGTTGAATGGTGCCAAACCTGACTTAAGGAAATGTACATTCTGTGTGCCATCACAAAACACTGTTATTCTAAAGTAACTGTCCTGTTACATTATGCTCCTACAAACTGGGACTGCTGGGGGGGGTTAAAACTGTTGCTAACTGTTATAATTTTCTTAACTACTTTTCAGTTGGTGGTCCAGAAGTTTGTGAAAAAGACTCAGAGCACTTTATCTAATCACATTACTGAAGGAACAACCCATGTCATAATGAAAACAGGTTTGTTGGGAGCTAGGGGACCAAATCTTGTATTGACAGACCGTATTGAATTTTACCTTTAGTCTAACCAACAGGCAGACAGCTCAGCAATACATTTCAGTAAGTTTGAGGAAAAGGTATTGATTGTTTTCTCCTTTGTAAGTTTTTTGTTTAAGCTTGTGAATCTTTCTATTTCAGAATCAGTGTGAGGGCATGTTTTTCCTTGTGTAATTCAAGGTTAATGTCACTTCATATTTGTTTCTCCAGCTGCTTGGTCATAATTTCCAGGTGTTTACAGCACGCTAGTGTGAATAGTTCAGAACCAACCACAAGAAAACAAAGATAGTTCCCAAAGAAACCATGCTTTTTCTTGCCTCTTATCTTTATTGAATAATTTTAAAAAGGCTTCACGAGTGGTACAAGTGATTCATTTCTGCTCATTTCCTTCAGTTTAGTAGGATCACAACCCTGGATTGTTGGAACCTTTGTATAGTTTTGGTATTTTGCTGCTGCACTTAGTAAAAAATGTTTGCTTTTACATGCAAATAACCTGACCTGTGGTTTTTTGCTAATGACAAAACTAAAAGAGCTCTTACTCTTGTTTGCTCTGCAGATGAGGAGCTGGTGTGTGAACGGACACTGAAGTACTTCCTGGGCATTGCAGGAAGAAAATGGGTAGTTAGTTATCAGTGTATGTATAACTTGTTTTGGAGCTAAATGGTCTTTGCCCTTCTGCCATGAATGCAGTCTTCACTTGTTACAGTGAAGAAAAAGGAGCTCTTCATGTCTTGCCATCTGATGTTTTGCAGTGTTTCTTCTAAATACTTTAAAAGAAATTAAAATTAACAAACAGCAGCATCAAGCTTTTACTCTTGTGAATGCTTTCTCTGCTTTCAGATAGCCACATTGGATTGCTCTCCACTGTGGCAAAAGCCTTTTGTCCCTCTTAATTTAAATCTTTGCGAAGCATGGCATCAGTTAGTGTAAAATTAGTATTATTTATAAAAGGTTAGAAAGTTCTTTAAGTTCTTTCAGTGTTGTACTGTACTCCTTTAGTACAAATACCTTCAATTTAATATAGCAATGAAGTCAGACTAGTGGTAGTGGATAAAATGACTTTTCTTGTTCTGATCTTTTTATTTAGGGATAATTCAGTCTTTTAAAGAAGGAAGGATACTGGATGAGGTAGGTCTTTTATCCTGAGTGAACTGTCAAATGGTTACATGATGGACTTATCAGTTACCTCAGATATTGTCTAAACATTCAATATGTAATTTTAGCTCTGAAACCTGGGATTCTAATTTTACCAAATGCTAGCACCAAAAGCCACACTTAGGCTATATGTGTTCATTGGCATTGAAGACATAATGAGTCCCTATTATTTTTTTAACAGGTTACAGATGTATTATTTAGTATTCCTACTGATATTAATAGATTATAGCATAGAGCAAAAGATCTATTCTTTGCTTAAGGAAATAATGTTATGTACAGATAATTTCTATCAAATAAGACATTACTGATAAGACAATTAGAGTCTTTGGCATGTGCTGCATCTTTTATTTAGTTTGCTAGACTACTATACAGTTTGGCTATAATTTATTTCTATGAAAATTGCCTGATGCTGCGGGGGTTTCACTACTCCAGCATTTCTTTTGCAAAGCCTTTTAATTCATCTTCTGAACACACTCACAGACTTTCAGTTCTGAAATCTGACATCTTCCTGTTTTGATGCAGAACTTTGACAGGAAAGTGTTCTCAGTCTCTCACTTCTGATTCCTTGCTTATGTTGTGTTCCAGGAGAACTTTGAAGTTCGAGGAGATGTAATCAATGGGCGAAACCATCAAGGTCCTAAGAGGGCCAGACAGGCTCTGACTGAAAAGGTACAAACACATCAGGGATGCAAACTCTGTCCTGCTCTGTTTCAGATATGTGGCTGTGCTTCTTCCAGTTTCTCTGCTCCTCTGTATACACAGAGTTGTACAAATGAAGCATTTTTATCCATGAAAGGTGAGCTCTGTCAGCAGCAGAGCAGATATTCTGAAGTGACTCACTCAGCTTGGAGTGAATGCCATCTTTTTATAACGTAGGGTTACTGGTCTCTAATATTCTTTTGGTTTGGAGGTTACAAAGAGCTTTGGATATGTTTTGTGAAATAGTGATAACTTGATAACAAGCCCTGGGAAGTACATTGAAAACAGCATATTAAGCATTGTCCTTTAAAAACCCCACATGAACTTTAACATGTTCCTTGCTTTTCAGATCTTTAAAGACTTTGAGATCTGTTGCTATGGACCTTTCACTGATATGACTACAGGTGTGTCATTTTAGCAGAATTGGATGAATGGTTAACATAAAAAATACTTGGAGCTGTGCATTCACCAGAATTTTACATTTGACCTCTTCTTGGGTAATTTTGTAGCTCTTTTCCTCTGGAACTTTTAAAATACCTACATGGGGTAAAGTGTAGGTAAAGAACTTTATCCACTTGTATCTCCAAATGGAGTGGAAATGTTCTTTTCTCTTTGGATGTCCTCAGACAATCCCCTGGTAATTTTGCATTTCAAACTAGGCCTTTTATCTGGTTTATCTCTGATTTTCTAGCACTGGAGGAAAAGCATTAATGTGATGCTGCCTGGTAGTTGTGATCCATGCTCTTGAGCACTTGTGTTTGTCTATTTTTTCTTCTGTCTTAGTAAACAATTCCTAAGCATCCTTTTTTCTAGCAGTTGAAACATCCTTATTGTAGCCCTCTGTCTATAGGAGCAGGTGTTAGAAGTGAAACATGACAAAGCCAGTAGTTAATATAAAAAGAAAAAGCAGTTCAGGAAAAGCAGAAGTTCAGGAGAGCTTCATTTTTTTACTTTTAAGATTTAATCAAGTGTGTTACATGTTTTGAAAATTTAAGCTATAATTTTCCTACTTAAAATATTTGTACCTGACTTCCCATTTTTGTGGCTAATTCAGCAGGTGCTTTCTGATTTGTCCAACATAACTTTATTTTTGACTGGGTGAGATATGCTCACATCTCTTGACATTTACAGTAATTGCTGTAAATGGGTGCAATGGATGCTGTAAAAGGATGCAGTGCTTTCACCTGCTGCAGTGATCCTCAGTTGTGGCTCTTAGACTTGAGAGACTTAATCTTCTTCACTACCAATTCAACAAATTGGTGGAAATTAAGTACCTTGGCTACTTGTGCTAATGAGAGATAATCACAGTTCTAACTTCTGACTTTTAATTTTCGTTTCATGTCTTGCATCCTTATGATAAGAGGAAATAAATTGTGACTTTAAGTTTTGGGCATGGGTTCCATTGCTTTTTTTAGGGTTTTGTTTTGTGCAGACCTGACTAGGGGGTGAGGGAGGAGGGAGTTGATGTTCCCTAGCAGGCTTGAAAGTGGAAGGACTTACTTTCTACTGAGGCTACCATCTCTTTCAAATTATGGTGGTTTGTGAATTGGAACAAACACAGGAGGGCTTAGGGAGTAGTGTCAGCTTAAATGTGGTATAAAACACTGAAGTAACTGCCTGTTCTTCTGATTCCTTCAGAACATCTGGAGCGGATGGTGGAGCTCTGTGGTGCCTCTGTGGTGAAGCAGCCTGATCTGTTCACACACACAGCAGTAAGTGCTGATCAATGTTGCCCTCCCACAGTTTTGAGAGCTGTCTGCACAGGCTGGTGCAGTGTCCCTTGGTTCTAGGCCTGGCCAATCTTCACTGGCAGACAGGTTCTGTTGTAGTGGAGAGATGACTGATGTTGGCCAGATAACTAACGTGTCTTGAAATTAGCACTGAGCCTCCCTTTCCAGCACGAAAAGCCTTTTAGTGCCTGGATGTAGTCACAGCATTTCTGGAGAGAAATCATAGAAGAATCTTAGGAACTAATGTCTTTCTCCCTCTACTGCTTCTTAAATTCCTCTCTGAAGTGATGCTCTGAGGCAGAGTTAGCCTAGTTATTGCTCTCTGTAGATAGATATGAGAATGAGAATTATGTAAGGACAGACAACAATAGCATTTTAACTTTTTAATCTTAAATTCCTAGAATTCTACTACTGTTGTGGTTGTGCAGCCAGATGCTTGGAAGGAAAACGTGGATTATAGAGGTAAAGCACCCCTGTCATGAGCTGCTTTCTGGTACACATTGAGTGTCTTTATCACATTTGTCCTTTTAATAGCTAAATATCAGAGGTTTGTAGAGGAATCAAAGTTCTACTGCATCTGGAGATGGAAGTATGTCTTGAAAGAAAAACCTAGAAGGACAAAGTATATTGTCTACAGAACCAGAAATAGAGTCTTAAAAGCTACTCTGGCAGATGAAAGCTATTGCCTCAGTTGTCCTCTGTGTATCATCAGCTTTACAGAAACTTTTCTAATTGAGTAGTTTTTAAAAGGTGGGGAAAGGTGTCCCTGGAGGACTGGTGAGATCTAGGAGAAAGCCTCAGGTGGAATACGATTCCCTTGGTCTGGAAAAGTTGTGTTAAAAAGCCTTAACAGATGTAGCTTTGCATTTTTTTTTTCTTTTAAGCAAAATGCTTGGGAGAAACCTTGAGACTCTGAAAGTGCAAGTGTTCCAGACTGCCTCAGAGATAGTGGGGTTCTGCAATGAATGGGAGCTAGTTAGTCTACAGTGAAGCCCAACAAAACTGGGGAGCAGGATGATGATGTAAAAAAACCCAGCTGTTTCCATGGCACTGGAAAAATGAGAAAATAAAAAGATCCTGGAATGAGGAAGAACTGAAAGCACTTCAGTAATTTTCTGTTGCTTCTGTCTTAATGAGACTCATGGCTTGTCACATACTCAGTGTGTCTGGGCACACAGGAACCGAAGCTCTGTCACTGAGATCCTCAATTAAAAGATAACAACTCTGCATTCTTTGCTTTTAGTGTTTATGTTGTGTTCACTGCTGCCTGCCTGGCCAGTTGCCAAACAGCTCCTCTTTGGAGCAGCAGTGTTACCTGCCTTGCTAAAGGGAGTGGCAGTGCCACATCACTGGTTTTAGACTCTGGCTTTTATCAAGGCTTTTTAAATGTCAGGGATAAAGCAAACAGCTTATTCTGAAAGACATCAGAAGACTCACCTTAAGCTTGTTTGGACCCCTTGATAACAGCTGTTATCATTTGTGTCTTTGTCTTGCAGCAATCCACCAGCAGAGCAACGTTGCCGTGGTAACTCGGGAATGGGTCCTGGACAGTGTGGCTTGCTATGAGTGCCAGGAGTTCAGTGCTTACCTCATGTCCTAAGGGTGATGAACAGCAGCTCTTGTTAATAAAATTACTTCAACAACATTGCCATCTGAAGGTGGAATTACCTGCTGTTCTTTAAAGCTTTATGTTAACTTAAAGAACTAGGAAATTATAGATGTTAAGGAAATTTTAAAAGTTAGAAAATGTAGCATATGGCCTCCTCAGAGGACTGGTGATATATTATTTGCCACTGCAGCCAGTTCCTGTTTAGTTACTTGAGGACATGTTGGAGACAGTCATTTAAAAGAGGAATATTGGGCTCAGGGCTTGAATTAAAACATACCAGCACTCTGCAGTAACCTTCATATTTTCATTTTGCTTAAATACAAACCCTGAATACTGTTTTGTGATTATTAATGCATCAGCCTTGGCCATTGATGGATTATGGTGATGTTGAAAACTCTACATACAGCTTTCCTGTTGTGTATCAAAGTGCCAACTCACCCTAACCAGGAACACTGTCCACAGGTATGGCACCCAGAAAGCCAATGATTGAGTCCAAACAGAGGCAAGTCTTAAAACCAGGAACCTGTACCAGTGTTGTCAGTCTGATTTCTGACAAGTGTGTGTGGCACTGTGAAAGGATAATGAATAGATGCATTTTAGTATCCCAGTGACCCATCATAAGCCCAATAAGAATCTGCTTCTAGTAGTCCCTGCTTGCAAAATGAGGCTGCAAAGAAATTGGTTTTTTATGAAAGAAAATATCTTGCTTGTTTCTGTTGCCAAGCAATTCAACTTCATACCTAATTTTGTATTTTGAGAGCAGAAAGAGAACCTGGTCTCATGAACTGGTTGCTTAAAAAGTGTAGCTAAGTTCAGAAAATTCTTTTGTGATAAGATGCTGCTGTCTTGGAAAGTTTAAGAAAGTATGTTTATATATATTTGAATGCACAAAGGAAATAAAATTATTTTGGCAAGTATTTTACCTAATTGTTTAGTTTTTCTTATGTGAACCAGTCCCTCAGTCTCTGCATTGAGGCATATGTGAAAAAATAGCTGGGTCCAACCTCCTGAAATAGGGAAAGGAAGGTGGAGACTTATTAGAGAAAGTAAAAAAATGTAAATGAGAACTTCAGAGATGCCATCAGAATTGCAATCGCTATCAACCTGAGAAGTGAAAGTGTTATCAACTGCCTTGCAGCTGCCAGGGGCAGGTAGGCTGATCGAGCATTGCTGCTGGCAGTGAGTGCTGGGAGCACTTGCTCAGCTGCCCCACGCTGCTGTTTCCTTCTGTGGGACAATATTCCATAACTGCCGGGCTGTTCAACACAGCCTCACCTTCTGCCTGACACTGCTCTTATCTCTACAGCCCATGCTGGCAGTGGGCATTTTATAATCTACATTTCAAAGGATAGCTGGAGGCAACGACTAAATACTGCCTGTTCGATGCAAGGAAAAGGCCAAGCAAAGCTGTTTGTCGTTTGCCATTGTGAAATTGTCCCCCGAAGTGATGCAAAGGCTCTTCCTATCAGGTCAGGTCCAGCTGGGTAATTGTCCACAGGAATGACACCCACGGTGCTGCCATTCCTCCTCGGAGGTGACTGGATCTGGGGAAAACTCTTTTTATAAACCTGTGAACTTTTTGTAGTGGTGTCCATCTCGTGTAAGATTTGAATGAAGTGAAATGATTACCAAACAGACAGCTAAGGCCACGATATGCTTCCAGAGGAGTAGGCAGTGTAAAAGGAGCTGATGAGGCCTCCATTGTGGAATCCATATGGAATTTTCTAGTCAGATTTCCAGCCTCGGTAATAAAAGCCCCAGCAGCCGGAGTTTCAGAGCTCTCTGTGGGTCGTTCTGTATGTCCAGATCAAGCTCCATCTCTTCTTCCCTGTTTGCTCGGATGCCAGAGTCGATTTGTGACACTTTGCAGGGTAGGAAACCTGAGGTGGATGCAGTTTTCAGGTGCGGCTGGGCTGCACCCCGCCCTCAGCAGCCTGTGCTTCTGATCCTGTCCGCTGCAGCGAGGGAGGGAGGAAACACAGGAGAGGCTGGCACCTGCTGTAGCTTTGCCGGAGGCTTTGCCATCAGATAAGTACCACATTTGGATTTAAAGCTGCTCTGGGTTTGCAGCTCCACAGAAGCTTCTCTCGATGCAGCTGCAGCGGGGTGAAATGGAAGGAAGCCGAGTTCTGTTTGATGCGGTAGCTGGGTCCGGCTGCGGGGGAAGGTGCTGGACACAGAGCTGGGACCCTGCCCTTCCTGACCCCTGGCTGCAGGAGCCAGCGCCTCACGCTCGTGCCTCGCTGTGCCCAAATTTTCAAAACTACACAAGAGGGCAGGACATTGAATTCTTTCCTTCCCCTTCTCTCTAAGCTATTAATTGCTAAACTAAATTCTAAAGCAAAGGAGAGGAATCTGCTACTCTGGGGCAACAAAGTGATAGGGAAGATGTGTGCTGATGTCTTTACAAACAATTCCATGGGTGAGGGGATGGGTGTTAACGCCTTTGAGATGGGTCTTGATGTCCCTACCCCCTCCAAGCCGCGGGTTTGTTACAGAACCAGGACAGTTTGACTCCTGGCACAAGCGGGTCTGCACAAGCCGGAGTTTCTGAACTTTGGGGGGAAATGACAGGTTCGGGGGGGGATGTGGGGCAGGCGGTTCGGGAAGGCTGTGCCTTCCTGGTACCTCAGCCGATGGGGAAAGGAAGAGGGCGGGAGCTGGGATACAAGGGAGGCTGCGCCCTCCGAAACCTCGAGAGAGAAAAGCCCCGCGGGCGGGTGCCCCGGTGGCCTCTCTGCCTTTATTCGAATGAAGTTGCAGGACTCCTTTGTCTCCTTTGTGGACGCTGACTTTCCATAGCGTGATTTTTCCGGACTAAAGCGCATCCTGAGCTGATGACAGCGAACCTTGCACAGGGCGAGGCTGCCTTTGTCTCGCTGGCACCGTTCCCACCGTCTGTCCTTCCCCTCGAGGTTTTGGTGAGCACCCCTGGCACCCGATCCTCGCCAGGACGCTTTCCCTGATGCCTGCCTGGGCCATGCCCGTTCTCTGTTTCCTTTACTGCACCAAGCCCTCAGCTGTGCACAGTAACACTCACAGCTGTAGTACCAGGCAGGCTCTGCGGAAATATTTATCCTGGATCTTGTCTGCTGTGGCATGAGAGTTCTGGCACAGCCCAAAGCTTCGGAGATGTTCTGGGACTCTGTTTCTGCCTTTTCACCAGCACGAAGGAGCTGAAATGTTGCTGTGGGGCTCTCTTACCCTACCAGATACTGTTAACAGGGAGGCAGAAGCTGCCCACAACTTTTTTCTAATGTATGTTAATTAGGCATAACTTTGTCTTGCATTCTTATCAGCTGTAATGACGTGGAGGTCAGCAGCCTGCTCCCAGTTCAGATTGTCCTTTACGTTTTGCTGCTGAGCATTGAGTTTGCTCAGGTTGCAGTTGTGTTGTTGGGATAAATTTGTAATTGATTTTGCTTCATAACTGTTGTGAAGGCTGCAGACTGAAGCAACGGGGAGAAGCTTGTGGACTGAGGGGGTAATTAAACAGCGAAGTAAAAATAATTTGATAGTTAATAGCCCTCTGCCTTTGGCAATATTGAATTTTGTTGCAGGATTTTAGTGCTTCTCAGGGGGCGTTTCTGACCTTTAAAAGGACAAACAGCAGGCTTTCTCCTGGACCATGGTGGAGCACATCTGTATCTAAAACGTTTGACCGGTGCCTCTGCTGCCTTCCTCCTTGCTCTGCCCGACACTGAACCTTGTTGTTGCTCCTCTTTTCCCTCCTTGCTCAGAACTCTCAAACTTGCAGCCGCAGCTGCTGCTACTGGAAACACCTGCAAGGCAGATGTGCTGGAAGGATCCACTCGCTAGAAATGCCAGCTGGGTTTACCTAGCCTGGAAAAGGATAAAGCAGTAGAGGGTGGGGGATAATTGAGAATCTTTAATACATCTGCCAAATTATGTGAGTTTTTAATACAACCTGAATATGCAGGATGGTACCAGCACACTTTTTCCCACTCTGCATCCTGATTTGTAGACTCAGTACACAAGGTAAAGGTGGATGTGGTGGTCGTTTGCCAGGAAACACCCTTTACATTCCTAACAGGTTATGGATAGCAGCTTCTGCTCAAAAGGAGGTGGGGGGGGGGCTTGGTCTCTATGCTGTAATGGAGAGATTTTAAACCTATTCGTCATTATGCGTTGTAAATGAGCTGCTTTGAGGCTTGCTCTAAAAGAATATTAAAGTGGTAAATCCATTTATCATGTAGGAGGCAAAGGCAGAAAACAGCAGCTGGGATTCCCACAGCAGGCTCTCTTTCCTGCTCGGGGATTTGCTGGGGAAGCTCTTTAGGCTCCACTCCCTGCTGTGACACTTCACAGGCCGTCATGGTTTGAAAGGGGACTTTCAAGGTGCAAAAGCGCATCTTTAATTTATTGAAACTCAACTCTCCTACCTCCATCCCTTAGAGGAGCGAGTGGGAGTTCCCTGCTCGTGGGGTGGATGGCAGAATTTGGGATGTGTGCTTAGTATGGCACAGAACTTCCAGAAGGGAAAGCTGGGTTCCAGCAGGGCTCCAGCGTTGTGTGGTTGGGGTCCTTCTCTACACGGCCCCACAGTGGAGCACAGATTCTTGAGATTTCCCTGATTTATGGAGTGCCTGAGCCGTTTCTGCCCTGGCACTGGTGCAAGCTGACTACAGGGTCAGGATGCTGGCAGGTGGGTTGTGCTGGCACTGCCCAGACTGTGAGGGTCAGCCAGCCAGCAACCCCAGTAAATGGTGGGCACTAAAACACTTTACAGGTGGGGTTGATCATTCTCTCCTGACTGAGGTTAGGTGTTACTGCCCCTGCTTTATGACTTCTACTGTTTCTGCAGGATTGTTTTCATCTTGGGTCTGGTGTCAGTTTTATTTTGCAGATGTTATGAATAAAAACCTTGTGCATAATCTGTACCAATCCCTCTGGATGGGAAATGCCCCTGAACTCACCTGGCTCACAGGACAGAGGGTGTGATCTGAGGCCAAGTGGTGAAGCTGCCACCCAGTCCCTTATTAAGCCTCAGTTGAGATTGGAAAAGCATCAATTCTTGTTTGCTTGTTTATTTAATGCAAAGAGCACTTCTGCAGAGCAGTTCCTTGTTCTGCTGTGGAGCAAAGGCATTCCCAACCCATCAGGCTCTGAGCCTTTAATGTTGAGAATACTGGTAAGATTTGGACGGCAACAGGTACTTATCTTCACAGGCACCTGAGGGAGGGCATGTTCCACAGGCTGTGGCTTATTCCTGTGTCAAGTGCTGCTGTGAGGTCTAATTTAAAAAAAAAAAAGCCTTTGGGAGGTGATTTAGTGTAAAGTTCAGATTTTCAGCAGAACACAAAGTCCTTTTCCCTAAAGCAGGATGTGACACGATCTTACCTTCAGATCAGCAGCCAGGCTCTCCCTTCCTCATTGTTCACTGCCATCCCTGCTAAATCCCTGCAGCACTCAGCCTTTGGAGAGGTTGAAGGCCTGAGCAGAATTCGAGGCAGTCATCTGTCTTGACATGGGCTTTGGATGTTAGGGTGACATCCTTATGCCTTAGCCCAGCTGCAGAGGAACAATTCCAGTACTGAAGTTGTTGGAAGTCAAAAGGTTGCAAGAGAAACTCTTGACAGAATTTTTTTTTTTTTTTTAAAGACTTACAAGTCTGGTTATTGCAACCTTTGGTCTCACTGGATTTTTTTTCTCTTCACCTGGTCAGTACCTAATTCTTGGGTGCAAAGCCCAAAAGAAAGGCTGTGCTCAGTTGGATCAAGCTGTACAGAGAAACAGTTCTTCCCTTCTGCTCCCTGTGGGGATGGTACCCTGCAGTGTGAGACCTGGCTTTCCTGGAGCTACTGCTCAACAAATATTGTTTAGGTGCACAGCTAATTCTTCTGCCCCTCTGGAGAACCAGCTGTCCCAGCTCCCTGTGCTGGGCTCTCATCAGACAGGATGCAGTCACCACACTCACCTCGTTTACAGTCTGTTCTGCCAGGTCACAATCCAGCAGCCTGGATCAGCTAGTGAAATCTGAGACTGTGCCCAGACAACCTCTAAATCCTCTCCCCTGTGAACCAGAAAGTCCAGAAATACGAATGCTTCTTCATTACCAAAGCATTTCCATGCCTGTACCTGGCGGGTGTGTGCAGTGCAATCCCCTGTGTCCACAGGTACCTGCCAGGGGTTTCCAAGCTGCCTGCTGGAGGCACATCTGCAGAACAGGCTCCCAGCATCAGAGCAGCTCCCACATCAGCCAGTGGGGAGGCCTGAAGGGACAAACACAAGCTGTGCAGTGCTGTGGGGAGTCTGTGTCGGGCTGCAGAGTCAGACGTGTCTCACTGTGCCAGAAAACCTTCACAAGCTGAAGGCCAAGCCAGGGACAGAAAAGCCACCAGCACGTGGCTGTGTCCTGCCGGTGACTGCTGCTAAAATGCCGTGTGCAAGCCAGATGGGACCATTTCAGCTGCAGCTGGGGGTGGTGCTCGGCGTGGTGCACTCGCTGCTCGGAGCGAGCTCTTCTGCACAGGGCAGGGCTCCAAGAGCCTGAGCTCTGCCGGCCACACCCAGCTCCAGGGGCCCCTTTGGTGGAAAGGTGCAGAGAAGGAAGAAATCCCAAAGTTAAGAATGAGCCTCTCTTGAAGCTGGCAGAGCTGCTGCCAAGATCCTTTTCGAGCATTTACCAGTCAGGATTTGACAAAGGGCAGGCTGGTCCAAAGGGAATGCAGTGAATCAGGGCAGCTATTTATACTGCTGTAGGGGTGCTGGGTCAGCCATTTCCCACGAGCTCTTAATTCCTTTGTTCATTTTCCCCTATTCACAAGAACCTCTCCAGAAACTTTCTTAGGAGGTGTGTGGAGGCTTTCCTCCCCTGCCTGCACTCGCACTTGTTTCTCATTCCTGACTTGAAAGACTTTGATTCACTGAGGATTTATTTTGGCTTAAGAAATCTCTTGCAGAAAAATCATCACTACTGGTGAGAGAAACACCTCAAACCAGTTCAGGATTAGACAAACATAGATCAAAATTGATATTTTAGAGGAAGAGGAAGCCTCACCAGGAGCCAAGTACTGACAGACTGTCATCACGGCTGGAACCGAGTGTGGGTGAAGGGAAAACATCAAAGAATTTTCTATAGCCTGTTTCTCACCTGGTGATTGTGATTATTTGTCATGGCAGGGAACTGGAGCCTTTCCTTGGGCTGGTGGACTGTGACACGCAGAACTTCAGGGGTTAATTGTGGTACAGCTGCCTTGCCAATGCTGCTCTGGGGAACTCAGCGTTTACAGCTCATGCACCCAATCCCATCGCCCATTGGGATGCCCTTTTTCCTTGCCAGACCTTTTCTCTAGATTAGCAAATGAAGAAAACCTATTTTCCCTTGTTGCAGGGAGGAAACTCAGCACCATTCCCTATAAGGGGTGCAGGCTTCAGGCTGTTCCAGAGTTCTGTACCCACAGCCGAGCACAGAAATATTAATTTTAGCTTTTAAATTATGAATAAGTTTAAGTTTCTTAGTGGTCAGTGAATTTAAGAGAGATTTGTGTGGTGAGTCTTGCAGCTAATATTTCTCTTGAGAGCTGCAAGAGAGAAGGGGGAGAGGAGACTGAATTGTCTCTGCCCTTAGCCAAGCAACCAGCCGTGCATCTGTGCGAGTGTGTGCTGGCAATGCTAATCACAGCACTGCTGGCAGAGCCCTGCACAGACAGCTTGGGGTTATGGGAGCAGCTCATTAATTTGCTGATCACCATTGCAGTTTTCTAAAAACCACTGACCCCTTCTTAATCCTAATTTGACTCCAGACTACAGGGGTTGTAGTTTCCCCTGCCCCGGTCCCGTAGCAAGTGAAATCCTTTCTGCTGTTACAAAGGAGAGCCAAGGAGCTGGGAATCTGACTGGGTGTGGGGAAAACAGGCATGGGTAAACACAGACTTACCCTGACCTATGGAGCATTTCTTTAACTCTCCACAGTTCTAGAGGATTAAAACAAAAGCAGCCCAAGCCTGTGCTGCTCCTCTCGCCCGGGGACCACTGCAGGCTGCAGTGGAAGTGTCACACCAGAGCCCAGGAGGACTCTGGTGGGGAAGGTGCTCCAAGCCAAGTCCTGCTGAATTCACCTGGGCGAGACTTGGCTTGGAAAGGGTCCCTCAGGGTGTACTGCAGAGGGCTGGAGGCTGCTCTGCCTCCTGCTCACAGCCAGACCACGTCCATGAACACCAGAACTACAGGCAGCAGGAGTGATGTTTCAGGCTCAATTGCAATTTCAAAGCACCGTGCTGAGCTTGTTCCATGACCTTGATATTAAAAAGCACAGTCAAAAAGAAGGAGGAAATTTCATCTGTGTCTTGCACGTGACTGTCTTTGCTCACCATGGCCTTTGTGCCTCCCCCTCCCACCTTTCTGTGGGGTTAAATCACGGGCCAAGAATATATTCATGCAGCACAGGCGAGAGCAAGAGACTCAGGGAGGAGGTTCTGTTCATGGAGCCTCTCCAGGCCAGGGCCTGGCATGAAGTCATCTGCCAGAAAAAAAACCATGTTTAATTACCTGCATTAATATTCAGGTCCTGACGTCCTCAGCATTTGTATTTATTGGCTCATATAAATGAAACAAGCTTTCCAGAGCAAGGCTGCTGACAGCACGTTCCCTCGAGGCCCTTTCTGAGAGAAGCATTTGCCATTTTGCATACATACATACATTTCAATTGATTACTATGGGTTGATTGATTAAATGAAATAAGGTGATTAGTTGACAGCTGTACACATCAGCTAAGGTCAGAGTAAACACATGGAAAAGACACTTGGTTCACTTTCAGCTCAGTTTCACCACAGATCTGTGGTTCTTTGTCCTCTCTTACACAGGGGGTTTGAGCACTTGATTGGAACAGGGCACTGATGTAACAGAGGAAGAACTGGCAGGCAGTGGTCACTGAAAAACAGAGCAGGGCCATTGCCAGGCACCCCAGGGTCTCCTCTGTGCTTCTGGCCCCAGATCCACACTGAGGGATCTGAGATCCACACTGGGCAGGTCTGCCGACGTTCTGTGTTTCCCACCACTGTGGAAGGTTAATGGTCAGACTGGGAAGAGTGCTGGATTCCTGTGCTGCTCTCTTCCCATCCACATGCACATGGAAACTGCAGCCCCACCCTGCGGGACCAACACTGCTCCCACCCACCGAAACCATCTGCTGCCACCATGCCTTCTTCCCACAGCACCTCCCAGAGCCCTGAACCTGCTCCCCATCAGAGCCCTAAACAGCTGAAACTGGTCCTGTGCTTAGCATCCCCCATTCCTGAGACTCGTGGAACCTCTGTCCTTGCCATATTCCCCCAGAAAGCACTGGCTGCCAGGGATGCAGACAGGGGGAACTGCCCTGCACTCCAGGAGCCCTGAGAAGAATTGTTGGAGTAGGAACCTCGACCTGGTTTTGTCCTCAGAGCTTTCCTACTGTTCTTTCTTTCTGAAAGAGAATTTGGCATTTTTAATATAAATGCCAAATTACTTCTGGCTAATGAGAGACTTTAACCCCAGAATTAAGTCCTAGGGTAGGTTGGGTGGAAGGGGAAAAGCCCAGCTTGAGAAGCTGTAGAGAGCAAACCCTCACTACCAGACACCAACCGAGAGGGTGTAGGTAGGGCAACAGGGCAGGTGGAAATAAGCATGGAAAACACATCTAGAGTGGTTTTAAGGATAAATTCATGGCTTTGCAATGGCCAGCAGCACTGGTACACTCAGGAGAAAGCTGCCTGTTTTGTAGCTGACAGCACTCTGTGTTTTCCAGTCCATGGGGTTTCTGCAGCCCTCTGCTCTCAGCTTGTTCCAGCCACTCCGAGGTGCCAGAGCTGTCCCTCGTGCCACCCTTGGAGTTAGTGCTGGCCAGTGGTTCCTGGGAACACATCCTGACTTGACAATGCTCATAAATTATCACCCAACTGCCTGTGAGGATGACTACAAAGCCCTAGGATTTTAATGTCCTTAAAACCCACTTGGCAACACCAGGAGCTGAAGGAGGTTCCTCGTGTAGACATTTAATGAGCTAAACCACCTCTGACAGCAATTACACAGCATCTCACACTGATATTCCTTCTTCAGACAAACACCATGGTCAAATCTGTAACTAGAGCTGGTCAGGGAGCCCACATGAGCCAGATGCAGAGAGAGGCCTGCCTTCAGTTTTATTTTCTTGCATTTTGACCGAGGCACACTATCAGTATGTTTTACACTTGAAAACTGCTAAAAAGGCTGTTCTGCCATGAAGTGAAGAGCAACAAATAATAGGCAAATAATCCTGAGTCCTTAGTCTGTGATTTTTGCTGTTTGATTGCTCCTGCACAGGCTTTGAGAATCAACAATAATTAATATCCACCTCTGGATGGATGGCGTGTTTTCAGCTCTGCACAGTGCCATCCTCCTGCCACAGTGCCACTGTGAAATTATGCTATGAAGATTTTTTCCAATGTTTAAAATAATTTATCTAAAATTCTTAGGTACTGTGATTTTTAAGTGACACTAGGCATGATAAAACTATTCTTTTTTTTCTTCCCCTCCCAAGGGAATACAAAATAAAGACAGAACACAAGTCGAATAGTTTGAGTTTTGCTTGGAATTTCCTGTACATGTGACAAACTCCTTTTTGTGAGAACATTTAATTGTTCTGTGAAAAAATTTTCACCTGTTCATTTCTGGACTTTCTTAGACATAACAGCATTCCAGTAACCCAAATCAAAGCTGAAGCTGTGGCCTCTGAAGGTCACAGTTAGTAAGAAACCTGGCACAGGCATCACTCTGAGAAGGCTGAAACCCTGGGGTCCTGGTGATGGACTCAGGGGCTGCTAGAAAGACCTTTCATCACGAGTAACTCATCACAGTGGCCACCGTGGAAGCCAGACCAGGAACATTTGGTTTTCCAAGGCTCACAGGACTCAGTGATGTCACCCAGCTGTGTATCCTTTCCTAGACAGCTGTGCCCACCTCCATCTGCACTGTCCTGCTCCACCTGAAATTGCTGCCAATAATTTAAGCACTCCTGGGCACTGAGTTTATCCTCAGGGAGCTGTGGGAGCAGGCAAGGACAGGCTCCTTGCCACGCCAGTCCAGGCTGTGGCTGACAGGGGACTCACTCCTGGGGCTGTTGCAGAGGAGATGCTGAACTCAGTGAGAATGAAGAAGCTATTTATGAAAGAATAGACAGTCTGTGGACTGAGAAGGTAAAGGATTAACCTGACAGCTGCTGCTGAACTTAGCAGAGGCCAGGCCGTGCCATGGGCTGCTCTTTGCATCCCTGTGCTGCGGTGAGCGAGTGGCACAACGAGGCAGCCCTGCAGCAACACTCTCTGCCCGGGAAAACGATTTCCACATCCTTGGTCCCCTTCTATTCCTCATCACAGGCTGACTGACACTAATGGAAAACATTCATTGATCCACATGGGATGTTCCTGATGGCCCACTGGCTCGAGAGGCTCTCCATCCCCTCCTCTCCACAGGTATCTGCCTTGTTGAATAATTTTCTTGTGGTGGGTTGAGAAATGCCAACGAAATACAAACTGGGAGACTGACAGGGAGGAAATGTCATGGCTCAGCTGTTTTCTGCTTGTGTGAGGGAGACACAAGCCTGCTGGGTGTGAAGGCTTGCATCAGTGCCACTCTGGAATTTCACTGGGGTCCATTTGTCTTTGAATGGAGATGGAAACCCTGTTAGAGGTGCTGTGTTTATTTGTGCACTGTGGGTACACAGAGGCCATTAAAGTTTTGCACACATCTGATTCAAAAAGTCCAGACAAAAGCAGCAAGTATTTCCAGTTTGGGAACAACATTTCATTCCTCCCCATAAATATGTGACAAGGGAGATGTATTTTCTTGGCAGGAGAAGAGAATGGTTTGTTAGCTGTTTGCTGTGCTGGCCCTTTGAATTCAGGTAGAAAATCAGGACCTCAGGTGAGCTGTTCTGACCACTCAGCCTGGCCCAGGCTCCAGTGGCATGGCAAGAGCTGGATGGTGAGCCTGGAGAGCACATCCCTGCCTCTGTGCAGCATCTTCCCTTGGCCAGACAGGTGACTGGTGGGTGGTTGGCTCTGGTCTCCTTGGGGTCTCATCTGCTGTGGCTTCTGCGGTTTCTCTTACACTTCTCACCTGTGTTGGGATTGCTTCCAAATTTGCTTCCATTAGCAAGTCCAAACACAGACTGATCATCCTGGAAAGAGTCTGCCTAAATGTGTTTAAGGCAAACATTTACTAAATAGAATAGATCCTACAGTCACATCCAAACTGTCCAGGTATTGTAATAATTGGAATAATAAAATCAAACTTACAGTACTGCACTGCATTGGGTTTGCAGGGGCTGGTTTTGGGAGCAGGGGGGCACAGAGGTGGCTTCTGTGAGAAGCTGCTGGAAGCTTCCACCATGGCCAGCAGAGTCAATCCCTGATGGCTCTGAAGGTGGACAGGCTGCTGGCCAAGCTGGGCCAGTTGGAGACGGTGGAAACACCTCTGGGATAACAGAATTAAGAATAAATCAAAACAAAACTCGTCGTGCAGTTTTGTGACTAGAGAAGAGCAGGAGTGAGAACAGGTGAGGAGAACAACGTGCAGACTCCAAGGGCAGGGGAGAAGGAGGGGCAGGAGGTGCTCCAGGCGGTGGAGCAGAGATTCTTCTGCAGCCTGCAGTAAGACCATGGTGAGGCAGCTGTGCCCCTGCAGCCCCTGGGGATCCACGGGGATGCAGAGATCCACCCCCAGCCCCTGGGGATCCACGGGGATGCAGAGATCCACCCCCAGCCCCTGGGGATCCACAGGGATGCAGAGATCCACAGGGANATCCACAGGGGATGCAGAGATCCACCCCCAGCCCACGGAGGTGCCCACGCCGGAGCGGGTGGATGCCTGGAGGAGGCTGTGATCCTGTGGGAAACCCGTGGAGAGAGGGGCCCTGCTCCCAGGCTGGAGCAGCCTGGCCTTGGAGGAGTGCACCCCATGGAAGAGTGACCCATGGCACAGCAGTTTTGGGAGGGCTGTGTGCCCTTGGGAGGGACTCACGCTGCAGCAGGTTGCACAGAGCTGTTGTTTGTGAGATGAATTCACATTGGAGAAGTTTCCCTCCCTGTGGGAGGGACCCCACAGTGCAGCAGGGGAACAACTCCTCTCCCTGAGAGCAGGAGAAGCCTCAGGTGATGAACTGAGCATAACCCCCACTCCCTGGCTCCTTGTGCTGCTGGGGAATGAGGGAGGGATGGGAGGAAGTGTTTTTAAGGGCTTGTCTTACTTCTCATTATCCTGGTCTGATTTTGTTAGCAATAAAGTCACTTTATATCTCTAAGTTGAGCCTGTTTTGCCCTGGATGTACTGATTTAGTGAGCGATGTCTCCCAGTCCTTATCTCAGCTCATGAACCCTTTGTTGTATTTTCTCTCCTCTGTCCACCTGCTGAGGGGAGTGAGGGAGTGAGTGAGTGGCTTTCATGGGTGCCTGGCATTCTGCCTGAGTCAACCACAACAGGCATGTATCCAGAGGTACAGGGGCACCTGCCATTACTAAAAATTACATAATTAAATAATAGAGTTTGGAAATTGCAAGGTCAAATCAGAACAAAAATTGTGAGGCTGATGGTTTTGGAACAAATGATCTAATTTCATTCCTGGAAGGGTAGAAGTCTAAACAGTCTGGAAGTGGATGTAAACATTACAAAATATACTGAAGAAAGATGCAATCTAATACTGGAAGAATGGCACGCCTAAAACCATCAGATCTGCAATAAAAAGCTCCATGGGTGAAGTCAGAGGGATGACGTACATCTGGTTACACGAGTATCAGTATATATATATATATACACATGTATCAAACCTTCAGTTCTAGAGCCCTGTTGCTGCAGTTGCAGAAGAAATGAACTCTCAGCTGCCTTTGATTTCTTTCTATTTGATCACCCCTTCTCCTCCCTTTTCCCTTGGGTCATCTGATTGTTAATCTTACAGGTCACGGAGCTTTATTAAAATAACACACCAGGAAGACATTATTAATTATTAATAAAGGCTTTATATATTTCTTTTCAATAATTTAAACTCATTATAGTCATAGCTATTACATTAAACACCAGATCAGTTAGTACAGATGGCATTGCTGACAGGGAATTGTCACTGTAATGTTATCCTGACTTGGAAGGTGTCCATTAATTAACACTTAAAGCCCAACTTGGAATCCTAAGAGTCTTTTTCTTGCCATCTCACACACAGTGATTATCTCTCATTAGCAGCGTTTCTGAAAGGACTATTGAAGAGTTGGTGACCCAGAGCCACGGCCTTACAGACCTTCCCTGAGCTCAGGAGATCCCCCAGCCCCTGCCCTGCCCTCGCCTCCCCTCGCAGGGCACAGACCGCTGCGTTCACCCCAGCCCCTGCTGCCCTGCGCCGGGGCTGCAGAGAGCCTGGGGCTGGAGAAGGGTTAAAGGGCCACCCCTCCGGGGAGCAGAACAATTGCTGCTGTGCCCCAGAGCGAAGGCTGTCCGTCCCTGGCAGCGAGCTGCTCAGCCTGCCCCACAGACAGGCGATGCTTTCTCTGGCAGGACACCTGCGCTGGCAGCGTTGCTCATTAATTTTTCTGCAGGCACTAATTAGGGGCCTCAAGTCCTCCTCGCTTGCTGTGTCTTTCATGTGTCAGCTCCATTTCTTCCATCTGCTTGTTTTTGTTTCTCTCTTTCCTGTGCTGACTCATGTGCCCAGGACAGGCGGCTCCTTGGCTGTGCCTCCGGGGAGCTCTGCAGCAGCCGCTGCTCCATCCCGTGCCCGGGAGGCCAAGGCTTGCACCGTGCCAGGGAGGGAGCAGGGACTGCACACCCTGCGAGCCAGACACAGCTCTCACCGGCTCCAGCACTCCCAGCTGACCAAGGCTGGAACTGAGACCAGCAGCTGCTTTTGGCTATTTGAGTCCAGGGTACCCAGTCTCCCAAGCAAACTCCATCCCCAGCTGACCACGAAGTCGCCAGCCAGGACAGTTCCTGTCCTCTTCCCAGGGGCTGGATCCTCCCTGGCACCCAGAGGAGGTGCACTGGTGGCCCTCCCTGCACCCACCAGGCACAGCACACACTGAGGGTGGCCCAGGAGCCTTTTCCATGGCTGCAGAGGCTGCCAGAATCCCACACCCTGGGATCCAGTGGGAGCCCCGAATGACATTGTTGTTACCTGGTGCTTTTTAACAGAAGCTCTGATGCTCAGCAGTGAGGGCCACAACCACATCCCATACACGTGCTGCTGCTTTTTTTTATCCCAAATTCCCTGCCATTAACTTCAGCAGGTTCTTTGGAGCTGTTCCCATGCTGACAAGGGGAAAATCCCAACACTTTCATCGACTACTTTTCTATCTGCTCCTACATATATACATAGGAGTAGATAGAAAGGCTCCCAGACTCCTCCCAGCAGGCTCTGGCTTGGTTTGGAGGAGAAGGGACCCAACAATGGGTTCATTTGGTCTGTTCTGTGGTTGTGGCTCTCCTTTCCCGCTTCAGACTTTTTTTCTTTTTTTGCTTTTCCTATTCTTCTTTTGATTTTGCTTCCTGTTTTGTCTTGTTTATTCCTCTGCAGAGAAGGAGAGTGAGGGAGAGGAGCTCCTTTGAAAAGTCTGGTTAAATGAGCTACTGTGGGAGTCCAAACACTCTTTATAGACAAGAAAGCTGGTGGAGAAGCAAGTGCCAGAATATTAAGCTGCTCACTGAATTGTGGCTGCAGAGAGCAGCCTTGGAGCCCTCTGAGGAGGGGCAGAGAAGGGGACAGGGACACTCATTTGCCCAGAATTCAATCCCACTCTGAAGCCACAAGCCCAAGCCTCCAAAGAAGGCTTCAAACAGTCGATGTCTGGGTTGCATACAAGTGTGACAGATGCATGCTTTGGGTTCAGCTCAGCTGTGGCAGCATTTGCATTTTGGCTTTCATTAGCTTCTCGTGGGCTGCATGTCCAACTCTACTCTGGTCAGGTCTGCATCTGAGTCTGGTCCTGCTCCCTCTGGCAGAATGCACTTTTTTTGGCTGCTATAGTGTTTTTTTCGTCTTTCGGGGTTTTTTTTGGCTCTTCTAGAAGCAGCTGGGCACAAATTACTTTCCCTCCAGTATCATTATTTTCATACCATGGGCCTCCAGCTAGTTAGAGCTGTGCTGTGGGAGGTGGGTAGAAATGGCATTTCCCTCCAGTGCAGAAAACAAATTAACAAAACCAGAACAAGAAGTTTTCAAGAAAGATCCCATCCTTTTTGTGTATCCCCAAACAGCATCTGCTTTTCTAGCACTGCAGCTTCACCTGAATGTGCATGGGAGATGTCACGTGGCTGTGAAAAGCAGAGGGAAGACCATGGAGAATGCAGCTGCCTCTTCATAGAGGCAATTTGGAGTTCCATGTCCTACTGCCCTTACTGGGGGAGCATCTTGTGGGAGTGGGCATTGTAGATTCCCCTGCCTGTAAGTGACCTTGTCCATGAAGCCCTTGCTGAGCTGCAAGTCTCAATGAACTCGTCTGCTCTGCTTTCCCTTCACTGCCAGCACTGTGCCTCCCCCAGCACGACACAGGAACAGCTCCACACCCTGGTGCTGAGGCTCCCACCTCTCCCTGAGCTGTGCCTTGGCAGGTTCAGCCTGATGTGCTGTGCCCACACTGCAGCAGTGCATGTGGTGAAAGCCCTCAGGGAGGGGGTGCTGCCCTGCACAGCCCCTCAGGATGGATCCTGGAACGAAGGATTTGCTTATAGGGTGAGCTAACAAGTTAACGTTGAGCCACCGTGAGTTTAAACTAATCAGTGACCCAGAAAGTGCTTTTGTAGAGACTGCCACATTAAATTCAAAAGCCTAAAAGATGCCAGAGCACAGTAAAAGGGAATGCACTTGCCAAACACTGCTGTGGGTATGTGGAAAGAAGGAAGTCACAGCGACTGTGACACAAGGATGGTGAGAACAACTGCGGACAGGTTATGAGGAGTGGCAATGACACTTACGTGCCATTGACTGCTACGATCCAAGCAGGGATCTGGTTTTGTTCAACAACATTTGCAGAGGCTCTGGGGACCCTAGAGAGTGCAAAAAAAGCATCAAGAATGCTGAGGGTTGTTCTTGACATTCTGCCTTGCTCAGTTCCTCCTCCTCCCAGACTGCAGATGGGCATTTTCATGCTCTTGCAACCTGCACACAGCACAAGTGTCCAGTCACTGATGGAGCTTTTCTTGTCCTGGTAAATCAGCAGCTCCGATTCCCCAAAATGCCTTCACCGTGCAGCTGCAGTCTAAGACCTGGGAGTGAGAGCAGACACAAAATATTGAGTCAAAAGCCATTGCTGTAGTGAGGACAGAGGCAGCTCATGTTAGCTCAGACTGCTGGATCAGGCATAGACAACCTGCAAATGCTCCACAGCATTTAAGAAGTCAGGACAGAGGGAGAGGTTATTCAAGGCAGGTGTTCCAGCTCCAAAATGAATACACGCAGATAAGTCCTCTGGGTTTTTCACTGAAGGGTATGGCACAAGCGTATTTCAAGAGCTAGAGAGAGACATTAGGGATACAAAGAGAAGCTGGGTGGTAAGAGATTTTGAGGGGATGCGTGGTTTGACTATTAAAAATGAACACATCCGAGCACCATGAATTTTCCAATGATGTTTATTTTTCCTGTAGCCCACAGACACAGTTGGATCTGGCAACAGAGCAGGTTCTTTTTTTCCATAAAGTGTCCATGTGACATTAAGCCCAGGCTAATACTGTCATCAAAGGCATTCAGAGAGAGCAGCAGCAGAAGCAATGGGAGATGCTGGGAGGAGGCCAGACAGCAAGGCACAAGGGCAGGGAGCACCTCCTCTCCCACTGCCACAGCAGAGACAGGGTGCAGATAGGCATAAAATCATTTTTCTCATCTAGACCAGACAAACACAGCACCATGCAACACAATCTGCAGCTGGAAGTGGGTGGAGAGCAGGATGTGGATCGTTATTGCAGTTGTCATTGGGAGCCGTGTGCGCAGGACACGCGGCTGCCGGCAGCAGGGAGAGCCCGGGGAGCGCCCAGGGGTCAGCAGCTCACACAAAGCTCCCAGGGACATTTGCTTGCTGAAGGGAACCACGATTCTCAGGATCCATCTCCTGGGACAGACCTCTCCCCTGAGCCAGATCCACTCGGCTGCATTTCAAATGCAGTTCAAGTATCTAAAACACCGTGGAAAGAGACATCTGTCTGTTTTCTTTGCAGGAGGTGGACTAGTGTTGTGTCTCATGAGGTTAAGGTTCCTTCCCAGGGTGCCTTCCCTCCCAGCTCTGGCCCCAGACCTGCACCTTCCATGGCACTTGCTGTCCAACCTGGCTGAGGGCAGCACCACCTCAAACAGCATTTTGAAGGAAATTTTCCAGGAAAACTGGAAGAACACCTTCTCCTGGTCCTCCCTCCTCCCTCCCACCCAGGTCCCATACAGCCCCCACCCCACACTGTGCGTGCTGTACAGCTGCACACGGGCAGGGCCTGGGCTGTGGGTACAGGAGGGCAGCACACACACAGCATCGCTCCCTTTTACTTTGTTTCACCCAGTCACAGACCTTCCAGCACCCGAACACTCCTCTGCCAAGTGGTTCCTTCATCCCAAGCAATCTGCACAGCAGCAGCCAGCCCAGAAGTCTCCACAGTGCAGGGCGACTCGTGCACCCCTGCTTGCAGCTGGGACCTTTACTCAGCCCTAGAGACAGAGAAAAAGGCTTTGGAAAGGCAGGCTAGCTCCTGCAGCCAGCACCATGTCCTTGTCTCAGCCAGTTACTGTACAAATGGACAACACACACACATTATTTACAGCCCATTTTTCACATGATGGAGCAGCTCTTGGCTCGGTCTTTCCTGATCTCTGTGTCACTCAGTAAGTCTGTCCTGCCAGGCATCTGTGACGCCCGCTTCAGTCCCCGTTTGGAGTTGCTGCGCTTCAAGTTCTTGTGCATCCTGTTGACCGAGGCCAGCGTGGTCACATGAAACACGTCCCGTACGCTGTTCTCCGAGACCTTGGAAGAGCACTCTGCGTAGGCCACCGCCCCGATCTGCCGCGCCAGCGCGCTGCCCTGCGGGCCAGACAGAGCGGGAGGAACAGGGAACAAGGTTAATGTAGGAAACACAGGAGTAAAAGCTTCTACAGATAGTGGTGGGTTTGATTTACAGCCCTGGAAGAAACTAGGTCTGGCTTAATTGACAGAGATTTATGGACCTTAAGCAAGAGAATGACAAGCCTAAGTTTCTGTAGTTATAAGTGAGAATATGTATCAGGTGTTACGGTGAAGGGTTTTAAGTATAATAATGTGATTTTATAGTATTAAGTTAAGAATTTAGATGTTACAATAGAAGTATATGGGTGTATGTGACAGGACACATTATTGGTCAAGAGGCCACCGCAGTACAGTGGAAACTACCAAAGGTGCTGGGTTATAAAGTCAAAACAAAGTTTTGTTCTAAGTGTCTATTGGATTAGAAAGTTATAAATTGTCTGGTAACCCTAAATCTTGTGCCTATTCCTGGTCATGGCAGCTTGTAGCTGAATCTCATGCCAGAGACTGGTGCCTTGTTTGTTATTTGAAGCAATAAACGGTGAATGACTGCGACAGTCCCGTGTCTCTCATTAAGAGCTCCGACGGGCCAAAGGGTACGCGGTGTTCAGACACTGGTGCTCTCCGAGGAGCAGCCTCCCACACAGCCAGCAGCCCTGCCTGTGCTGGCAGCCCTGCCAGTGGCACCATGGGGACACTGGTTCCTCAGCTCCTGTAAACACAGAGCAAGGCTCTGTGACAGCTCCAGAGGTGAGGGCAGCCTCCTGAGCAGACAGTGCTGCCCACCTCTGGGCCGTGGGTTACCGGCACTTTCTCACTCACACAGTGCCACCCCTGCAACTGAGACACCTGGGCAGCCCCCCCCGCCCGGACAGTCACCTGCTCTGTACAACACAGAGCCAGGCACAGCAGCAGCTCAGAGCCCCTGAACCAGAGTCTGGGTCTGTCTCCAGCCTGCAGACACTGCTGGGTCCCCTGGAGGCCACTGGCAGCAGCCCCTCAGCCGTGGCTTCCTTCCCCCCTGCAGTTTTGCCCCACCACGAACCCAAGCAGGAGAGTCACCAGGAGCAGAAAGAGCTGCGCTGAACTAGGAGACGCAGAAGGACAACACTCCCCTTTAGCCAGTCCAACTTGTCAAATCAGGCATTTCCACCTGCTTTGAGGAATGACTTTTTGGCTACTAACTGGGTGGCTGCTCAGCAGAGCATCAGGAGTAAGTCAGGGTCTTTCAGAGCTGGGGACAAGAGTGCTGTAAACATGAGCACCTCCGAGCCCCTGAGCCACGGTCAAACCAGCTGCAGACCAAGAGCTGGGTACAGTGGGTCACACAGAGCAACATCTCTCCTCCCTGAGCCCTGCAGGGTCACTGCCCAAACACACCTGCTCATGTGTCACAGGGATGAGGCGCTGCTTGGAGAGCTCCCGCAGAGTGTTGAGGTCTGTCCTCATGTCCAGCTTGCAGCCGACCAGCACAATCTTCGCATTGGGGCAGAACTCCTGCGTTTCCCCTTGCCACTGCAGAGGAAATGAGAGGCTCTGGTGTCTGTGGCTTTTCCAAACAGGGTGTCACAACTGTTCAAACACTGATTAGCACATCAGGGCTCTTTAATGACTGCCACAGGCAAGGATGGGAATGGCCAGAGTCCCCCTTGGACAACTTTATGCTCGCTTGTTCCAGATTCTGCCCTGCAAACCTGCCCCATCCCAGTGGTGGTCCCCTGTGCAAGGCCACGGGAGGCCGGTCCTGGCTGTGGAAAAACCACAACCACGCAGGCTGGTGCTCAGATCTGGGACCCCAGATCTGGCCAGTGGGGAACTCTTTGCACACTCACACACTATTTATTACTGGGAGCCACATGTTAAAGACATGATGATATTCAGAGCATAGCTATAGCCAGGGAAAGAATTGAAGCAATGGAAAGAGAAGGCCAGGGCAAACATCCATGTGCTTCATATAAATGGCTCCTTTCAGAGCTCCCAAAATGAATGCCTGATGTCAGCTGTGTCTGCAGCAGTAAATAAATCCATCACCTGTGACCTCCCCCGGGGGAGACCTGCACAGCTCCATCAGCATGTCAATGCCCCAGTTACTTATCTAGTGGTGCTGAAGTAGAAAGCAGATAGTAAATAAAGATAAATAAACAGAGATTACCCCCAGCTGAAGTCATCACTTGGAATTAGCAATTTCCTGCTATGCTAACTGGTGGTTAAGCGTATACCCAGGGCAATTAGAAGCAGAAAGAAAACCAAGCCACAGCCAAGCCACCGAGCCCAGTGTCCACAAACTCATGGGGAAGGGAAGTGCCAAGAACGACCCAAATGTCATTCAACCAGTATCAGACCAAAGCAACTGCAAAATATGAAAAATCTTATTTTCTACCAAGAGATTGTCTTAGATATCTTCAGGTATCTGCTTGCCAAGGACATTGGTTCCCCAGGACTCAGGCACCCCCAGCCCCTGGGCAGCGTGCTGGAGATCATGGTGCTGCAGCCACAGAGCACCAAAGGCCAACACACCCTCACAATGAACAGATCCAGGTCTTCTGGAGCTGGAATTCAAGCACCCTAATTTACGTGAAGGATTTGAGCTACGAGGTCTGGTCACACCTGGCAGAGGTCACAGCTTCTGTAGTGACACAGGGCTCCCTGGTCTGTGCAGAGAGCTGTGACCCTCTTCCTACATGACTGACACCTCTGGGAGCCCAAGACCTGCTGTGCTATCAACCCTTGTCAGAACCAAGGCACTACTGCATGAAAACTTGCTCTGCATGAAAGGCAGAGCTGCTCACTTGCACTCCCTCAGATGGCTCTGCCCCTTCAACTGTACATGCTGCACAGCAGCCCAGGCATCAGAAGGGTGGCATTAATAAAGATTTCCTCTGCTGAATTTTTGCCTGTGGCTTGAACAGGAAATGTTCTTTTCCTTGTTTGCCTGATATCACAAGCTAAAACCCATTTCAACTTCATGGTGTCTTAGGAATTTTCCTCACCGCCATAAGGCTGTGAGCCTGCACCAAAGGAAACAAGGCATCTACTCAGAGGCACTTAAGAAATCTCCTGGGATTTAGGGTTTATTTTAAGTTACCATATCAAAAAAACTTTGCCTAACAGCACTCAAAACATCTGCGAGGCTGTACAGGGAAAGCCATGCACTGAGCAGGGTGGACTCACATGAAGAGTGTGCAGAGAGACAAATAACTCCCAACCCCACTTAATTATAGAGGGGTTTGTATTTCATTAAGGTGTAAGTGATTCACTTGCATTATTATTCTGCTGACTCCCAGGCTGAGCAGTGAATTCTCTGAGTCCACATGAAACACCCTCCCTCAACCCAGCCTGCTTGGTACCCGGGACCTGCTCTGGAAGCCAACACTGAGCCATTGACCAATTTATCTGAAGGGTCTTTGTCCCCTCACCAGAACACTCCTGAGACAAAGACCCACTTCTCAACCCTCCCAGCAGCTGAGTAAGAGGCACTTGCTTCAGCACAACATTTGGCAAAATGCGGAGAGGCCAAGAGGCCAGCCAGTACAATGTGACATGTTCAGGCCGTGGCCATTCCAGCCCTAGCAGCCTGGGGCTCTCTGAGGAGAACAGCCACGGGAACCACTGCTCTGTGGTGCTTTTCATGCCTCGGTGTCTCAGAGAGTGTCACAAATGAGATGCCAGCCAAGGCTCCCCCCAGGACAGGATGCAGCTGCCAGATGCTTTCCTGCAGAGCAGAACCACAGCTCCCTGAACTTCACAGGAGGAAGCAGGCTACAGCCAGGACCAAGGGATGCAATCGACCTGGAAGCCACCTACCCTCACTCCTCTGAGCAGCATTCTGAGTGTCGGAACCCACGACATGTCTCTGTCTAATTTAGGGGACCTGACACCCCAAAATGGGGGTGCCCCGGAGGGCACTGCCTTTGATCTTTGTCCTTGGAGAGCTTTACCAACTCTGAGAGATGAATTGCAAGCCACAAGAGTGTAATATAAGCATTAATAGTCACTTTGCACCAGGTGAAATGTAGTATATAAAAGATCTGATAACATGTACATGGGGGTACGACATGTACAGGGGGGTTAAGATGGAGTCTAAAGGGTGTGGTCACCTTCTCCTTCTTCTTCTTCACTGTCCTCCATATTCTTGGTGACGGGGGCACAAATTCATTGGTAGAATAGAGATAAGACAGGAAATTGCATGTCTAGAACAGGTTAGAATTAATTGGTATAAATTTGTAAATAAAGACACGTTTTGTCCACTGATTGGATTTGTAACGGGGTATAAAAATCTCGGTACGCCCAGCTGGTGGGCAGTTCTAGGCTACTTCTGCTGCTAGATGGACCTGTGGCTGTGCAGGACACCGCAGCTGTAGATAACATTAGAATAAACAACCTCTGCATAGCAGCTTTGCGGCCTCTGACTGAGTTTCTGGGCAAAAGTGCTGAACTTATCTCACTTGTGTGCCAAGGCCGACTGAGGCCGAAGCCACACTGAGTTGCTGGACTTCATCTCAGAGGAAAGCCTTGTGTGGGACCTCCACCCAGAAGTGACCCACTGGAGACCAGCCAGGGGTGCTCCACAGCAGATCCCCAGCCCCATGAGGCTCTCTGGGACCTGCCAGCTGGAACATCAGCTTTGCTGAAAGGCACTAAGTTGCAGATAGAAAACTCAGCTGCTCCCACAGAGCACGGCCACTCAGCTCTGCTGGGGCAGGCTCAGGGCCCTGCCTGCTCTCCAGGACAGTGGCACTGTGCCATCTCATCTTACTAATCCATGGGCTTGAAATTCAGTGCCACAGCTCATTATTTTTGTTGACGAGCTATAGAGAACTGATTGCTGTCTTTTTTTGCTATGCAGATGCTGAACTGAGGGGAGAGCCAAAAAACTGAGCACTCTGCTTGCTTGGAAACAGGCACCAGGGGCCACTTCTCAGCTGCTGCAGGCAATCCATAGTCATTGGTGGTTGTGCTAACACAGATCCGTAATACCTTCCCAGGTCTTAATGGAAAACAGAACAAATGCCCTACATTTCTCTCCGTCCCCACACCTGTATGTGTGACTACAGACAGACCCCACACACATGCTGCAAGCTACCATGAGCTTCACCATTCACCAGGCTCCTTTCAAATGGAAATATCTTGCATTCTGCACAGACCAAGCAGAGCACCTGACCATGCTCCTCTGAGCACACAAACTCCGGCCACAGGGCCAGAGCTCTGAGCGCTGATGAGAGCCTCAGGGCACAGGGACCCCACGGTGGGCCGTAAGGTGCTGCAGAGCACCCCTCTGGCTGGCCGGAGGGCAGGGGGGACTCACCTTCTTGAGCACGCTGTCCAGGGTCTCGGGGCGGCTGATGTCAAAGCAGATGAGCACAGCGTCCGAGTCCGGGTAGGCCAAGGGACGGACGTTGTCGTAGTAGGCTGAGCCTGCGGGGAGGAGCGGGAGGAGTGCGGTGAGCAGGGCCCGTCCCACTGACTGCTTCTGGACCAAAGGGGCAGGCTGAGACCCCAGCCCCCTCCGCCAGGCAGAGCTCTTTAATTCCAGTAAGAACTGGAGACACTGCCACGTGATGCAGAGCGCTCTGTTGAAGACAAAGGACGTTAACCCGAGCTTTTGACCGCTGACCAGGCACCATAAGGTTCAGCGGAGATTGATTTGCAGAGGATTTTAGTTCCTCTGTTTAGGCACGGAAGTCAGAGGTTTTGTCCTTGTTTTCTTATATTTACCCCTTGATAGAGTGAAGAGGCAAATTTTGCATCCCTCTCCCTCCCTAGAGGGCATCTGGCAAGACGTGGTGGAGCTGTGCTGCTGGAGATGCTGCCCACGCAGGAGGGAGCTCAGGAGGGCTGCAGTGCCACAGCACACTCACACCTGGATTCCATCACTTGTCATGCCAGTGCTGCACCACTAACAGTGGAAAGGTGTGGCTGAGAGAAGACAGGCAATGCTACTGCTAGTTTTTTATCCTCTCTTACTATCTTTATACAGGAGAGCTAGCTCACATATAAGATTGTGAGAATTTGTGACAGGTAAAAATGAATTGCCTTTGTTTTTTCCTGGATTTGTGCTGGGAAAAGTCAGACAGATTCTTTTTGGTATATAAGAGAAGTGACAGGATTTGGTGAACAAGCTATAAATGGAAGGGGATGATTCTGCATTCCATAGGAATTCTGTGAGCAGGCAAAGAGCCCAGCCTGAATCCTGCACAGCTTCTACTTACACACATGTGTGCACGCACAGACCTTCAATGCAAATTTCAGGCATTCAAGTCATTGTGCCATAGGATTTTTATTTGCAGTGCATTCTGTTGGCGAGCGCAGACACCTCAGCAAACAGTCATGGAGCAATCAGCTCACTGCTACTTAAAAACACTTTTTCGGTTTTATATTGCAAAGACAAATGACTTAAACTTCCTGGAGGGATGAGAAGCAGATGTTTATTTATGAAAAGAGGAAACAGAGACACCAGAGTCCTTGTTGAATCTGCCTCCTCCAGAAGCAGGATTGCCCACCCTAGGCTGAGGAAGCCAGACACGCTTCCTGCTGCAGCCCCTTGGGACGGCTGGACCCGGCACTTTCCCACCCCAGGAGAAGGGTGCAGCCCAGGTGTCAGGTGGCTCCTTGATGAAGTTCAGCACCTGATGAATTATGGATGATGGTGGTTTATGTTTCTGGAAGGATGGAAATCTGCCTGGGCTAAGAAGGAGAAGAGAATGGGCTGATTCTCTGCAGGAGCCCCAATCCCAGGTCCTGTGTGCACAGGGGCTCCCAGAGGAGGTGCAGCCCAGAGTGGGGCATGGTCCCCCAGCACAGCGCTGCACACCAGGTGCTCTGCAAGCACCCCGGGCCCCTATGCAAGGCTAAGCTTGGGGAGCAGAGCCTGACGCTCCTGCCTCTGCCCAGAGCCCACATGGGGCAGGCTGAGGGCTGTGTGGAGCCTTCCCAAACCCTGCCCACTGCCAGAGACTGGCCATCCAGCGCAGAGCATGGTGCCAACAACAGCAGAGCTCTGGGACTCCGACCAGCCCAGCCCCCGCCACTCCCACGCAGCCAGGGGAAGGTGCCCTGGATTTGATGTGCAGTTGGATTCCCAGCAAAATCGGCTACAGGTGTCTCCAGCTCTTAGAGCCAGCCCATAGGAGCAAAGGCACCTGCACCCCTGCTCCCGCTGGGGAGAGACAGGTCTCTGTCCCTGCAAAGTCCCTAGGAAGGGAAGCACTTGAGATCAGCACAGAAGAAACAGACCCTGATCTCTGCAGAGCCCAGCCCTCTCCCTAGAGGGAAAGTCATGTTCCCTAATGGAAAGGAGCCAGTCCCTGTGGCATCTTGGACAGCTCTGGAGACGGGGATGCCAGACAGGCAGGCACGGTGAGCCAGGGCAACCCAGTGTCCCAGGCACAGAGATTTCTGACCTCGCCTCAGGCTCACACTGCTGCAGTTCCCACCTGGCAGAGTCACACCACCCACTGCTCCCTCTTGTGCCCCGTGGAACAGCGAGATGACCCAGCCCTGCTCGGCACGGGGCCGCTTTCACAGGCAGCACCGAGCACAGGAGCGCTGAGCTCCCCTTCGAACGGGGTTTTCAGTCTCATGCTTGGCATCGGCTGACAGGACGGGATGGGACAGGATGGGATGGGATGGGATGG
>VXAD01009454.1:327621-343187 GCA_013399195.1 Dicrurus megarhynchus
GGGGGGGGGAGGGGGGGGGGGGGGTGGGGAGGGGATGGGATGGGATGGGATGGGATGGGATGGGATGGGAGATCCAGCGCTGATCCGCATGCCTGAATTAGCCAGGTCCTTTATCTGAGCCATGCCCTCTCCCCCATGCACACAGGGGTGTCTGCCTCCAGATAGGGGCCCTAGTGCTGCAGGAAACGTTCCCACGCACATCCTCTCCCTGCAGCTTCTCAGTTTTACATAAACACTTCAGATAAATCTACCCCCTCCCAGCCAAGGAATGCTCCTTTTGTAGGGGTAGTTTTGGCTCACTCAGCACAGACATTGCCACAGCAAACTGTATCATAGCAACCTGCTGCTCCTCAGCAGCCAGCCAGCCCCTCAGCAGAGAGCCGACAGCGCTGCTGCAGCCCCCCATTATGCCACAAGACCCCCACTGTCTCACCCCAGTGCCAGGAATCAAGCTCTCGTCACCCGGGACCACAGAAGACACTCCCATGCTGGCAGGAGGAGCTGAGGGAAGGGAAGCACAAGGCAGAGAACCTTATCTTTTTAATGAGATCAAAATTTGCCTCACATTCATTAACTTTCTGCTCCAACTCCAAAGAGCAGGAGTCACCCCTGGCACCTCAGCTGGCAGTTCAGCTCACAGCCAGAAGCAGCAGCTTCTGCCCACCTCAGGAGACCGACAGAAACCCATGGGGACCCTGCCCTGTGGGGCAGGAGAGCTGCATTGCTCCCAGCCCAGGTAATCCCCAGTTTGCTCTGGAGACATCTCTACTGAACCAGGAAATTCTGTTTGAGTGATTAATCTTCTAGGTTTTGCATCTATTACTTTTTCATTGCATATGACAATTTAAAAAATAAAAACAAAATAAAACACCCCCCCAAAAAAACCCCAAACAACCCACAAAAGCCTCAATGCTTTCAACTCTGGCTCTTCAGTTTTATTGATTATAAGCACTTGACACCTTTCAGATATTCCAGCAAGACACCCCAGAGACCCCCAGTCTGTCACTTCCAAACACACGCATGCACACAGGCGCCCAAGGCTGGTGTGTCTGCAGATTCAGCCTTCCTTTACTGCGTGAGTCATTCTCCCACTCGGCATCCAGGTTTGCAGGAAACAGGACCTATGTGCATCTGTTCATGATTAAAGAGAGAATTGGAGCAAGCCAACAACCAGCTCAAAAATAAAATTCACACAGGGGTGGATACAAGCATGAGCAGCCCCTCTTTCCCCCTGGCTGGTAGAGCCTGGAATGCCCGGCACTGCAGCTCAGAGATGCCACTCTTGGGCAGGGGATGGAAATATGCTGCTTAATCTATACCAACGTTGTGCTAATCTTCATTTGTTCCTCATTAGCTGTTCCAGAGATAATGAGCCTCCTCACACAGGCACCCTCCATCCAACAATAGGGCGTTACAAACCAGGAAAGCCAGTGTGCGTGATCTGCTCTGCCAGGGGCTCCCACAGCCCTGCTCTGGCTTAAAACAGAGATGAGCACTGCCAAGACCTACATTTCTCAGCTGCACACTTGTCTTGGGGGGCTCACTGTAAACTCTCCCCAAAGAGTTTACGATGCTGAGGCACATGCTGCTTTCTGCAGGGACTGCCAAGAACAGCCTTCGTGGAATGGAACAGAAATTCATCCCAGCTTTCTGGAGGGCTGCACTGACAAACCAAAGAGTTTTGGGTCACCTCCCCACACAGTGGTGCCAGATGAGCCCCAGCCTTTAGAGATGACAGAGGATGTCCACTCTGCCAGACAGATCCCACCCACGATCCAGCCAAGCTCTGGGTAAGAGGACAAAGCTGCCAAAGCAGGACCAAGTCAACAACATCAGGACTTCTACAACCTTCTGTCCTGGCTGGACTTTGACATTTGTCTTGCTTGTGCAACATCACTGCAAACACCTGAAGTATAGGAAAGGAGAAAACTGCTCCGTGACATAGAATAAATACTCTTCTGGGAAGCACCCGACTGAAAAAATCCAGCTCATCAGCTTGGACAATTAACCTCTGCTCCTAATTCTTACAATGCACGTATAAAAATTAGTGAATTACTAAAGAGCCCAGCTGGCATACCTTCAGGATGAAGGCAATGATATTTGCGTAGGCTGAGGTGGCATTTCTGGGCCCCTCTCCAGATCTCATTACTGGAAGCCTGCCCCTCAGGAGGAGGCTGTTCTGCTGGATTTACCGGTGGAGGAATCCCCAGCTCAGGCAGGCACTGAGTGCTTCTGCCTCATCCCAGTCCCATGTCCTGCCTCACATATGCAGCTACCAGTGGTCCAGAGAAGCTTGCTCAGATGCAAACCTCCCTCCAGCAACTGTGAGGAGCCCCTGGAAGCTCCTTGTAGAAGTCCCTGCTGGCTCCTGGGGAGCATCACGGAGTGTCTGCCATGGGAGGCCTGGGTCTGCAGATGCAGACGAGGAGCTCACCCAGCCTTTTCACAATCATGCCTCCAGCAGCTGACCAGGGAGACAAATGGGGGTCAGAAGCCCCTTCCTGGCACTCTTGCCACGTCACAAGGACAGCTGGCATTGCCACAACCTGCCTGTCATGCTTTCTGCAGGGTACAACAAGGACTAAGAGTGGCAACAGCTTCCCACAGCACAGCCAGCACACATTCTGCCCTTGGGGAACACGTCCCAGGGCTGAATGAACATAATTATCTTGATGCAATGTTGCACATTTCAGGTTTACTGTTCACAAGCATTAGATCCCTCCCCAACCACTTGGCTGCCAGATAAGGTTTCTTCCCACAGGGAAGGCTGGGCCTGTACACTTGCAAAGTTTAATGGAGTGGAGATTTTCTCTTCAGAATCTGGGGCAAAAGGAGCAGGGAGAGCAGAGCACAGGAGAGAGCAGTTCACCTCCAGGCTGTGGGAAAGGGGTCTGCACCTGTGCTGGGAACAAACCCACTCCACAGAGCACCCTTCCTTCTCCACGAGGTTACAGCGGCCAGCAGGGTCAGCTGGCTGTCACTAAAGGCAATGTTCCTCAGCACCCCCATAACTCCCAGGACATCCCATGGCCCTGCAGAGGCCGAGCCTCTCAGATCTGTAGGGGACAAAGGACAGATGATGCCACAGGGCGTGCTGCCCTTGATGCAGAAGCAGCAACCTCCATCCCTGAGCCACACAGCATTGCAGCACGCCCCCCACACAGTGCACAGCCCAGAGAGATGATCCTCCTGGGCACTGTCCTGCCCTGTCATGTCCTGTCACGTCTTCTCAAGGTCCATCCTCCACCCACTTCAGTATCAGCATTTCTGCTGCAACCCTTTAAAGTTCTGTCTGACTGGTTACTGACCTGTGTGAGAATGTGACCCAGCTGCACGTATTTTTAGGATTAACTATGTATTTGTGCTGAGGCACAACACAAGCATGCTGATTTTGGGCTCTCAGTCTCAATAGGAAGCATGGGAGGAGCTCTTTTGGTATGGAAAGGGCAGCTCCACATTTTCTCTCTGCCTCAGAGTGCAAGTAGCATTGAACTCTTTCTGAGACAGAACTTGTTCTTACACTTTGGAAGAGGCAGCCATGGCAATCCTGGAGCTGCACACTGGGAATCCAGGCACAGACAGCCGCAGCATCCATGGAGATGCCATTGCTAAACTCAGCCCCTTTCAGCTCTCTAATCTCATCAACATTCCTCAGTAGTTCCCTTAAAAGAAGGATCTGTTATCACAGCCTGTGGGTTCCCACACAGGCCATTCCAAGGCAGACTGTTTGCTGAGTACAGGCAAAGAGGAAGGCGGAGGGGGATTTGCAATTCACAGTGTTATTCTTGTCTTGAAAGCACATCTGCTGAAGAGACAGTGGCTGTGGAGGGCTGGCAGCCACACAGCTCCTCTGCTGTGAGCTGAGCAGGGCACTGCTGAACCTGTGAGCACTGACCTTTGCAGCACCGCAGGTTGCAGCACACACTGCAACTCTCGACCACGCTGCATCCTGACAGTCCACAAAGCAAAGTCCCCTCCAGCAGCTTTCCAAGGCAACAATGACCTTGTGCAAGGCACAGTGCCAGACTGGGTCTCCCACTGAGCACTGGCAAAGATGTCCCTACCAGAAGCAGGTAGTTCTATTCTGCAGCTGGATCTGCATCAGCAAAAGATGCATCAAGCAGCTCAATGGCCTCAGGTCACTCAGTGCTCTGCCTGCCTGCACTTTGAGGCCACAGGCACAGCAGGCAGGCAGAGCCTCCCAGCATAGGGGGGTAAACCAAAAGCAAAGAAGGGAGTCCAGGCTGCAAGGCACAGTGTAGGTTCCTTGCCATTATTACTGAAAACAGCACAGAAAGTCCACCTAGGTACAGGGTAAAGCCTCAGACCTGCCAGCATCAGCGCTGCAGCACCCTGGCCTTGCCGAGGCACTGGGCAGCAGCATGGCTTGAGCTCCTCCGTCCCCTTGCTTGCACCCAGAGCCAGGGAAGCTCTGCAGAACAGGCAGGGCATTGGGCCAGCCCAGTGTGGGCAGCGGGTTCTCTGGCAGTGCCAGAGTCACGGTGGGAAATGCTCCAAGCACAGGTCCCTGGGAAGCAGGTCAGCCTGCTCACCGAAGGCTCTGGCTGCCGGAGACCTGCTGAGCACCGCGGTGGCTCCACTTCAAGTGTGAGACCTCCTGGAGCTGGGCAGACCCACGGACACTCCCTGATCCCACAGGGAAAGCAGTATTGCATTGCTGAGGAAAACCTCCCTGCCCGTGCACGCCTCGGGGTAGCGGTGCTCCCTCCCAGCCCTGACGCACTCAAACGAAACTCGCCCACTCCTTGCAGAGCATCGCTAACGATCACAAGCCATCCACCCTCCTCCACCTGCCGCAAGGAACAAAGCTCTTCCTGATGGGTCCGGGGCACAGGCACTCCGGGTCTGGGAGGCACCCAGCCCTTTGGGAACAGCACTCCCAAGCCATCAGACATCCGACTGAACAGGAGTTTCCCCCACCACAAGACAGCAGCGCTGTGCAGAGGAGTTGTTTCTGTGCTGAGCGTGTTCAGCCAACAGGCAGCCAAAGGAATTTGCCAGAAGAGGAGCAAGAAGAGCAGCAAAGCACCGTGTCCTCCATAAGGCTGGTGAGCAGAGGTACCAGGGCATGGCCACTCCCTGGAGCTGGAACCACGTCTACCCCATCCAGTCGGCAGGCTCTGCACCCCTTTCCTCACAGACAAGGATGTCAAACTGCTTTTTAATGGAGGCTTTAGCAAACAGCAGGTAGCACAGGCTTCCCAGGGGACAGGAGGGCTGGGACATTCCTGACACGCTGTGAAATGGCACCTGAAGCAATTTTACTCCCATGGTCTGTCCCGAGCCGGGACACAAATGGAAACAAACATGAAACACAACCAGCACCTGCAGATGTTGGACAAGGGGATTTTCTACCTGGTACATTCCTAGATCTAAGGCACATTTGAGACTCTGCAGAGTCCCAGCATTTGCCCTGTCAGAGCACCACAGGTTTCATCCTTGTGAAGGATTCTCAGTGCTGGAAACTGTCCAGAGTCACCCTCCAGCCCCACAAAACCTTATCAATGGACAAAGAGTTAAAAGACATTTTAAAGAAAATCAGAGGTCCCAATACAATTTGGGAGCCATTCAGTTCTCCATCATTTCTGTCCACTCTATGTCAATATTCCTCTAATGAGAGTTCCTGCCTGCCAGCTGCCAATGTCACAGCCTGTGTTTGCCACTTAGCAGGAGGGGTCAATTCAGCCCAAAAGGCTGCATTTGCCAACACACTACCATCAGCCAGGATGAGAGGACACAGGGAGCAGACAACACCCTGGGCTCTACAGGGCTTACCAATGGGATGGCTGAGTGGCCAGGTATACTGCAGCCACACTCAGTCATCATAAAGGGACTTTTCCAGGCCAGACTGCACTTTCCCCACCACCCACTGCTGAGTGCTCACTCTGTGCAGCTTCCAGTCTCCAACTGCTTCCTCAACTACGTACAGGGTGAGGAGAATTAATAAAAAAAGTAAAAAACAATACCCAGCTCCTCTCTCCAGGTCTCTGCTGATTTCTGGGGGAATTTCGGTTCTAATTACTTATCTAAGAGATGGAGAGCATTTAAAACAGAAACTGTTCCTCTCCTCATGTCAGGATTGCCCTTTCTCAACATCTCCCTTTTCACTCTCGCTGGGATGGAATTTATCATGAACAATAAACCCCTAAATGAAAAGCAGCTTAAAAGAGAGAGTAGGTAGCACAGAGAGAAGGGGAAGTGCTCACTGGTGCCTGTCATTCTCCACGGGGAGGGGGGCAATGAGCTACTCCTGATCCCTCCAGCTCAGCTGGTTCAGCTCACTATTGTGCAAAACTTCTTTTGCCAAAGCTCCCATTTATAAGGGCCTCTGAAGGGTAGTGGAAACTCAACAGCAGTTTGCAGTCTACAGCTAAAAAATTCAGTTTGATTACTGGGGAAAATTGCTATATAGTGCTTTGAAGGATTGTTTATTAAGAACTAGCTCCTGTGTATTTCAAATCAAAAGGAATTTATCTGGGAAACTACCTGATGAACTCTATCTACAGCAAAGCTGTTAAAAAGGTCTGACATTTTTCATAAGAGAAGAAAGAAAGAATCAAAGCCCATTTCCTTCTGGCTGTAGAGATAAATATTGGAAAAACATCTTCTGTCGCAAGGCGAAAAATGAATGTGTGACAGCATCCGATGCAGGTATCAGATATGTACTTTAAGGACTTTTTATCATGTCCTTTTCTTTAAACATTTGTAAGACCAAAGCAAATCATCCTGGAGAATTCCTAAAAAGCAGACAATGCTTCAAACGTGCTTCCCCACCCTCCAAAGATGAAGTTTTTTAGATCAAGTACAGATACTCAAGAGCAAAGCCATTCAGTGCCTAGCAAAGGTAACCCACCCCACCTCCTTCCAGGGTTGCAGAGGGCCATGGTTTGGAAAACCCCAAAGCCATAGGGGTGAACAAGGTGTGGGTGTACACTCATGTGCATCCCAGTGACATGTGAGGTCGACCACCCCTTAGTCTTGGCGCACCCTGAGCAGCTTCAAGGAACCCTCTGCAGCAAAGGCCCCGGATCAGCCAGGATGGTTCCACTGTGGCCACATCTGAGAGGTTCCAAACACACATCAGCCCAGCACCAACCACCCTGCAACAGCTTCCATGTCATAACCGCCACTCTGTGTTTCAAGCACAGCTCCTGGCCAAACACCGAGAGCCAACACTTCATCCACAGCTCCAGCCCCAGCAGCTGCCCCAGGAGCCAGCGTCCTTGTGGCTCACATCACAGCACACAGCTTGTGAGCAAAGTTAATCTAATTACCTTTTTGTCTCAGGGAATAAAAATCAGCAAAAGCAAGGTCTCCTGGGTCAGGAAGCTCCTGAAGAAGACTCAAACATATTTTACATGTTTGAGCTAGTCCAAGACTCAGTAAAGCCAATACTCTAGGTAGAGCTATGCTGTTCCTATAGCTGTCATTTGATGAATGCAAAATTACAGCAAGGAATCTGAATGAACAACAGGAAAAGAAAGTCCTAGGTCATGTTTTAATTTACTACTGCTCTTGGACACTGAGAGGACTTCATTTGTCATCAGGATTCCAGAAATCATGAGAATATGGGGAAAGAGCATCAGTAAGCACATGATGTATATTCATCAGCAGAGCACAGCATTCAGCTGCACCGCCTGTACAAAGGAATCCAAAGGTAAATTAGAAAGTGCATATGAACTTTGTGGGATGCCAATATTCCTATTAGCTCTGCATCAAGCACTTCGCTTGCAACTCGTGCGTCCACTGACAGCACAAAGTTTGGGACGGGTCTTGGTGGGCTGGGACAGCTGTGCCTGAGGCTTCGCGCAGAACCACAACTGAGGACGCAAAGAGGCAAAACCAATCCAAGCCAAAAAGACGCCAGAGAACCCCAGAGCCTCTGTGCCAGCGGGCAATGACAGGCCAGGGCATCCCTCCCGAGGTGAGGGCTCCCTCCTCCAGCAGCACTCCCCCTCCTGCCCGTTCCCCTCCGGCCTCCCTCGCAGCCGGGGCCGGTTCCCTCGCTACTCGCTGTCTCCCCACACATCGCGGCAGCACCGAAAGGCCGCGCAGAGCCGCGGCGGCTGCGGGACAAGGGAGCGCCCGCCCGGCGCGGCGGCACCGGCGCTGCCCGAGGCCAGCCCGGGGAGGCTCGCAGGGCTCGGAGCCGCTGCCCCAGCCTCAGCCTCAGCCACGGCCCGGCGGCTCCGGGAACGGGGACACCGCCGGTCGGAAGAACGAGGCCGGCCCCGCCGCCCCCCGCGCAGCCCCCGGCCCACCTGAGGTGTCCCACATGTTGAGCTCCGTGCGCTGNCGCGGCGTGCGGGGAAGGTGGAGGAGCCGGCACCGCGCTGGGCACGGCCCCGGCGCCCCGCCCGCTGCACCGCGGCCCCTGCCCAGGGCTCGGCACCCCCGGGTGCGCCCCCGGCCCCAGCCCCACGCTGCGGTGCCTGCCCGGGAGATGCCCTTTCCCCCGTTCCCTCGGCAGCGCCTCGCCGGAGCCGCTCCCTGAGGAATTCGGCAGAAACGGGGACAAGCCGGCATTCTGGCCCGCCTCGCGTGCGTTCAAAGAATCCCGTGTCCCCGATGTCCGTGGCCAAGTGACATCAGCAGGGGCAGGAGAAAAGTCTCTGCAGCAGCTGCATGACCCCAGGCCCGCCTCACAGCCCTCTGCAGAGAGGGCAGCTATTTCTGCTCTCCTTTCCTCCTCGAGCACAGACAGCAGCACATCTATAAATTACAGGCAGTGATTTTAATTAGCAGGCTTCTCTGCTGCTGATATTTTGCTGGCCACACTGCAGAAAGATTCACCTGAATGGCAAACTGACAAGCTGCCTGTCACAAAATGCAGTAAAAATAGGCACAAGGAACACAAAGCAGGCCTGGAGAAGTGGAAATGAAAATGTTTTGGCAGCAAAACCAGATTATTAATGAACCGAGGGGGCAGATTGTTTTTGCTGAAATCACAGTCATTTTTTTGTATATAAATATTGGTGCTGCGCATGATGTCGGCACAAGTAAAGAGCAAAGGCAGGGTGCAAGGCACGGGGGGTGCCATGCAGGTACCCAGTGGTTTCAGGTGCTGCTTGGCCTTCTGACACCCCTGCCAGCCCCCTGGGACACATCAGCCTCAGTCAGCACTTTGGTGAGCCGGATGCCTCCACATGGTCACAAGCTATGCAGGTCCCACGTTTCAGGATGCACCCCTAGGACAGGAGCCAAGTGCAAGCAGGGCTGAAGGTGTGTTTGTGGCACATTCAGCTGGCCAAATGGGAATTCGAGTCCCACCTCATCATCACATACCAGAGAAGACCTGAAAGCTGAAGGGATGAGGTGGTCCAAGGAGATGAAGTAGTCCTGGAATCCCTGTAGCTCCTGTCCTCAACTGGTCTGATTTCTGCATTTTGTGAGCCAGGAACTGGCTCAGTCAGTTCTTTGCTCTGCAGCTTTGCTATGGGTTTTGCTGCCTCCCAGCCTTGTCTTAAACAAAATGATGAGTGACTGTCTCATGCTTGTTTCCTCCAACCCTCCCTGGGGAAAGGAGCCTGTGCAGCACTGTGACAGGTTTTATAAGGCCTGTAGTGTTTTTTGCCTTCTCATATGTGTGCATGTCGCTCCATTTTTATGCAGAAGAATGGAAAGAAAAGTTCATTGTCTCGGGACTGCAGGTAAAGGAGTGCAGGGTATTCATCAGTGTCACCTGGAGCAAGCTCTTCCCCTGGCCAATGCCCTTTCTGACAGTGCTTCACCATGTTTCTCAACAGGAATCAGGTTTTTGCTCCCAACCAGCAGATTGTTGAAACCCTGCTTCAGTGGAGGCAGGACGCTCTCTGCAGGGAGTACTCAGACCTTGGCAAACCCATCAGCTACATTTTCCTTCCCCAGGGAGAGGCAGCGAGTTGCCCCTCCTGCTCAGAGCTGCTGGGCACCATCATTGCTGAGCCTCCCATCCCCTTCAGTGCAGAGCACCCCTTGGCAGGCAACACTTGCAGAATGTGTTCAAAAACCCACCATCACGGTGTGAAATTTCCGAGTAGGCTGCAGAGACATGCTGTGACTGTCACTGTGTGTGGAGAGGCGACAGATGGCTCTCACACATTTGCTCCTGAAAATGCTTCCCCAGTGGCTGGATCCTCCCTTGCTGATCCACGCTCTCAGGATCTTAATTGCTATTATGAATTAACTTTGCTGTGTTACATTTGTGCCATTTCCTGTACAAAGAAACCGGAAGACATCCTGTACTGGGAAAATAAACTGTGAGAAGTCAACCTTCACTGAAGGACGCACAGCCTGAAACCTGGAGCCTGTGACATCTTGTTCTGGTCCACAGAGCCCCAAAGTTTGGTCCTGTGCAGCCAGTCACAGGCTCTGGACCTGACTTCAAACGTGATGAAACGTGCAACGTCTTATTTCCCAGCCCCTAAGCTGGGACAGAAATAAGAGACACGCTTTAGTTTCTCACCAGATCTAGTCTTAAATATCTTTTTGGACTTGTCAAATATGGGAAAGAGCTAGAAACCTTACAGGCTAAGCTGTAGAGTATGCTAACTATGAACGCTTGGAGTTAAATCATTCAGCCCAGGGTGGTGTGTTATTTGATGCTTTCCCCTAGAAGATAAAGAGGTGGAAAAGCAGTAGAGATGCAGCAAAAGAATACAAATCAGCAGCAATTAGGAAGGTTAAAAAAAGAAAGAGAAAAAAAAATCCCAGCCAAATCCCCTTTCATGTGTCCAGCCTGTTTACATTCTGGGCTAGAATAGTGCTGATCTGACTCACTGCTGGCATTAATGAAGTTTGCACCTCTGGGTGAGCAATTTAATTTATCTCAGCAAACCAAAGTTCATTATAACAGTCCATAAATGCTATCAGATGAAAGCAGCATCCTTCAGCAATCTCAGGGATTAAAGCAAGGAGGCATTCAACTGCCAAGGCTTCTGCTGGAAAGACTGCAGTCGGAGCATGTGTGCTAGAGGCTGAGGAAGCACAATGCCTCAATTACTGCTGCGGATTTCTCTGTATCGAGACAGTGATCTGGAGCCTCTGAAGCACTCCTCTGGAGGTGAGCAGCTCCCTTTTCCCCCCACCTCTCTCTCCAGACATCTCTCCTTAGGATTCATCAGGCCCAGTAGCAGCTGGAGAGAAATGGGGAGCCTGGGAGACTCCCTAGGTTGGCCACAGCTGGTCACCCTCCTCCGGGGAAGAGGAGGCTCCTTGGAGGGGCATTGCAGCATGAAGGCATAGAAAGAGACTTAGGGTGCGAGGAGGAAAACGGCTGATTCTGTCCTCTTGGGCATGGAAACCTCCTTGCCCCACTTGTCCTGTCCCACGCTGGATCCAGCTGAACTGCAGCTCCCAGCGCTGCGCTGGCCTTGCCCTCGCCCTCACCTCGCTCTGGGTGGAGGCAGTGCAGCACCCACACGTGCTCCCAGCACTCCCTTTCTGCCAGGGCTGCCAGCGTGGCTGCAGCTCCAGCACAGGGCACCGGCTGTTGGGGCGAGGGAGCGAGCCCAGCTGAGACTTCCCTGGCAGAGGTGCTCAGTGGAAATGGCTTCTCCAGCAGCAGGAGTGATCTCCACTGCCTTCACATTTGAGATCATACATTCAGTTTTGCAATTCTTTTTCATGTGGAGAGTGGCGGAGATGGGGTGGACAAGGGACGAAGAGAAATAAACCCTCAAGCCTTCCGTTTCTTTTCCATTTAATTTAAAAAATGAATTGCACATCCCAAACACAAATTGAGGAAAAAACAGTTTTTGAAGTCTTCCTTTCTGCAGGCCCAACACAGTGAGGCAGCATCCTCTGGGCTGCGTGTGCCTGTGCCTGTGGGGCTGCAGGCTGCTGGGAAGGTCCCTGCTGCATCTGAGGCGTGGGGCTTCTGTGGGGGCTGCTCCACCGGGCTGGGCTCGGGGGAGGGTCTTGCCTCTGCGGACCCACTGCTGTGCCCTGATGTGTTTCAGTCCCACCTTTGCTTTCCCCTGAAGAACTGCTCGTGTTCCTGGGGTGAGCCGGGGAAACACCGAGCAGCTGGCACTGCCAAAGCACAGCAGTGCCAGAACCTGCCAGGAGCCAGGGCCCTCGGATGGCAGCAGAGGCGTTGGTGGTGCAGAGAAAGCCAGGTCTTGATCCAAAGCACAGCCACGCTGCCCAGTCCTGCCTGCTGTACCCCTGAAAGCCTCAGCACACCGAGGCAAGTCTGTGCATTTTCAGCGAGGTAAAACACACTGACCAGATAATGGGGTTCTCATGGATGCACAGCATGTGGATGTGCTAAGCCTGTAATTTTGGGACTATAATTGTCAGTAAATTATTGATGCTGTGGCATGAAGTTGAAGTTAAGGAGAAGGATTCTCATTTCACACAATTTCTCCGAGGACTGCAGTGGAGAAAGTGCCTCCTTCCAGAGGAGGACACAGTGGGATGCTGTTCCGTGCACACCTGGAAACTGGCCTCATGCCAGCCGTACCATTCACTTGTGCTGCACATCCACAGCCTCTGGTGCTGGGGTTGTGCAGGGGAAGAGGCTGGAGAAGCCACAGCCCATACGTGGTGGGAATGCTGCTCTGTGCTGGGAGGATTTCTTCAGCCTGCTGCCAGTGCGAGGAGTGAGCCGCCGTCCACTGAGCTTCAGTTACCACTTGACAACTGCCTCCATTTGTCTCTGTGATCAAAACAGCAGTGCAGGGAACTGCAGCTGTGAGTGGCAGGTATGTCTGAGGGGTTTTGTCAGATCTCTTCCACCTGCTGCTCTACCTGTCAAATCTAAATGTAATTTACTGTGATACAGGCACAGTGTCACCCAGGAGGCACAGCACTGCTGATACGTGTGATGCAGATGGGACATCTTGTCTGTGTCTTCCCCTCTGTGCATCCTAACACTCTGCAGACACGCGTGAAAAAACGGCAGAACAGAGGCAGGAGGAACCTTTCTCCTGAGTTCCAACAAATCAAGGTAGATGGATCGAGGTCAACACTTGCCGTAGAGCCAGGATATCAAACTATAGAGCCCTGGAAGCATGTGTGTGGGTCCCAGCACCTGTGGGGGCTGACTGCAGCCCCACAGCTGCTTCCCAAGCCAAGCCCTTGCCCTGACCTGCAGCTGGGGGGGACCAGGAGCAGGGGGCCTCAGGGAGCATGGGCAGCACCAGCAGAGCAGAAGAGGGGGATGGTGGCACCAGGTCAGGGTCGGAGTTGGAATGGGGAACCCCAGGTGCAAGCACCTCACTGGTGGTGTGGAGTCACCCCATGTCCAGCAGCCAGCCCCTGGCCACCAGCGGGGTCTCAGGAAGCCTCACCCTGCAAGGTAAGGCTTTTGTGGGCCTGAGCCTCTGGGGTTCTGTCCTGAGAGAGCCCTGGGAGCAGGCACAGGCAGCTGCCTGCTGGCAAGAAAACTGCTGTCAGGTTTTTTTTATCTCCTGCCTGGTCATTGTTAAAATGTCCTTGAGAGCAGAGGGGAGGGACTGCTAGAGCCCTGCACAGAAATTAAAGGACATGGAACAAAGGGCCAGGCAGGGCAGCTGGCACTGCTCCTACTGTGGCACATCCTCCTCGGTCCCTTTCAGGGAATCAGAGGGGACTGCAGGAGGCTGGCAAAAGCAGGACAGCAGCTTTTGGGGAGGTGCAGGGCTGCTGGAAAGCTGAGTGTCTGGCAGAGAGAGAATGAGAACAGTTATCTCAGTGCCCACCTCTGGCTGTAAATCAGCACCATTCAGAAGGGCCCTTGGCCATGTGCTTCTGTGCAGCAAAAGCTCACATTTGGAGAGCTTGCTGGAAAATGGTCTGGAGCAGTGAGCACCAATTCCACTGGGAAAACTAGTTATCTCTAGCTAATGCTCCCTTGCTGTTCTGCACCAGGGTCCTGTCCCCAGCAGGCAGTGGGCAGCTGCTGGGGATCCCAGGTCTGCAAGCTCAGGGTGTGCCAGCTGCAAATGCCCGGCCCGTGCCCACACACCAGCACCTCCCTGGCTGCTCCCCAAAACGGCTTCACTCACACCAGTTCCAGAGCAGCAACAAGCCAGAACTGACCTTGACCTTAAGCCTGCTGCTTCAATACAGTGAGAAAACTACCCCAGCAGGACACAAAGTGAAGTGGGTAAAGGTCTACAGGGAAAATGTTACTGACTGAGCTGATAAGGAAAAATTGACTCAGAAACACAAAAGAGATAAAGGCAGAAAGAGCGTCCTGCCCAACCACAGAGCCCTGCCACTGTGCAGAAATGTCCCTGTCCTGTCCAATCTGCTCCAGAGCTTCACCCAGCTGGAGCATTCTCACAGAAGAGGAATCTGACTCCCCAAATCCACTGCCTTCACTGACCACTCAGCCTCTGGGGATCATCCCCTGAACTCTCAGGTCTACAGAGGCTCCCTTTGGACCAGCATGTTTTATCCACAAGAGCCCTGACAGCTGTGGATATAAATGACTGAAAGAAGGAAGGCTAGGAAAGCTCCTAGGAAGAGCAGTAGAAGATAGAGGATTGTGCTTTGACTGCTTCTTTCTAACCTGGGGTGTGGGAAATGCCCGGATATCAGGAAGGCACATCTCTATTTCTCAGAGCTGGCCAACAGCAAACAGAGGGTAAAGCTGGACTGTGGTCCTGTCTGCAGCTGGACATGAGTCTCCTCCTTGTTCCCACTGCAGCCACCCCAACACACATAAATCTGCTACATAGCAGAGCCAAATATTGTGCAGCACAGGCTCTGCCCTCCCGCCTTCTTTCCTGTCTTTGTGCTCCTCTTTCCTGAGCAGTCCCAGACGCTGTCAGTCTCAGGGCCAGCCCAGCCCGGAGTGTGGCCCTGCAGACACAGCCACAGTCATGCAGAGCTCCTGCAGCCCAGCTCAGCAGGCCACGCTGGGACTCCTGCATCCAACAAAAGCCCTGGACATGCCGGGATTTGCTGATCCGTGGGCCAGCCAGAGCTGTCAGAGTGCTGGGAGTGCCTTGCCCTGCGCAGGCACTGTGCTGGGTTTTGCTTGGCTTGAGAATGACACAGAAACTCCCCCAGCACACTGATCATCCTCCAGGTGGTTTATGTTTTCTTTTTGGGCATGGATATTTTTCTGGTTCAGGGGCTCTTTGACTTGCTCGCTTGAGCAGTCACCCTGCAGTGGCTGAGGGTTGTTAGGGACGGGTTCACCAAGGACAGACAACTGAGGTGTGGATTCTGCTATGCTCTGCACAAAATGGCACCGAATCGGCATTCCCGATGGCAAGTGTGATATCTGGGAGCCGAAAAGGGATCCGAGCAGTGGCATCATGGAGGAGGCTGATGTCTGCTGGCAGAAAGAGAGGCTGGATCCACTGATCTGTCTGCACACGCTACCTAATTTATTTTTCTTTAATTGCAGGATTAGAACTCTGCTGCTCCCTCCGACCTATGTGCAGCCCGTGCCTCCTCCCTGTCGCCCGCAGCCATCGCAGGGCCGCGAGCAGAGCGATGGCCACTAAACTCCCCACAAGTGTCAGGATTTCCGCACTATAAATTATAGAAGTAACTCAGGGAAATGATGCTCCAGCAAAACTTCCATTTCAACCATGTCCCCAGGAAGGACGCAAGCAGCGTGTTTG
>VXAD01009454.1:343530-357643 GCA_013399195.1 Dicrurus megarhynchus
CGGGCGGGCCGGGCGGCCCCGGCAGCGCTGAGCCCCCGCCAGGGACCCGTCCGATCCCGCCCGCGGAGGCTTCGGCGGCGACCGGGCGGCGGACAAAGGCCCCGGACAAAGGGGCAGGGCGGGCAGGAATCCCCGGGCCGGCCCCGCTGCTCCGGGGCGACGGGAGCGCTGCCACCCGACGGGCCGGAGCCGCGGGGAGGAGCTGGGGACGGCCGTGTGCCTTAGATTCAGGAGGTTTTCCTAAGGTTGGACGTGCATTTTTCATGATTGGTGCTACTAAACGTTTCCCAAAGGCTGCTGCCTCTTGTCAGGATGATCCTTACAAGGAGCAGCAGTAATAGCCTTCGGTGTTTAGACTTCTGCTCCCAGCTTGAGCAAGGAGGGCAGGACACGATTCCTCATCCCTCTTGCCTTGTTGGGGATCCAACATGGATCCAGTGGTTGGTTTGGGCAACCACAGTTTGGGTTTGGGTACCACCACAAAGCCAGAGCCTGGAGTGCCTGTGGCCTCTCTGAGGTTCCTGGCGTGTGCCCAGGTCTGTGGTGAGAGGTGCTGTGCTACAGTCTCCCGATGAGGAGGGAGCAGGCGTGGTCTCCTGCCTGAGTCCCGGGGTGCTGCAGTCCCTGCAGACCTCTGCACAGAGAACAGTGTGCATGCACTAGCTCTGACATACCGAGGGCAAGGGTGTGATGGCTTCTGCTGGCCTTGGGGGCTTGTTTCAGACCACCTTGTTTTCTGATTTTAGGTTGGAGATAAGGTAATGGTCCTGGCTAGGTCAGGGCTCTGGCAAGAAGTTGTGAATGTGCCTGCCAGTCAGACTTTCCCAATGCCCGAGGGGATGAGCTTCGAGGAAGCAGCTGCTCTTCTTGTTAACTACATTACTGCCTACATGATTCTGTTTGACTTTGGAAACCTGAGACCCAACCAGAGTGTCCTCATCCACATGGCTGCAGGTAAATAGTTCTTGCTGAGACTCTTGGTTTCACCATGCAGCTTCTGAATAAGTGACATGGGTAAGGAAACGATCAGAATGGGGCCGGACTGACAAAATGTCACCTAGCAGAGATGCAAGCTTCATGCTGCCCCATTTCCCAGTGGCTGGGGTCAGTCTCTCCCAGTGTGTCCCAGGTACCAACCTCACCAGGCAGAGCCTCTATTCCTCAGGCTGCTGTGCTGTGTGATTGGTACAGGCAGGGATAATTTACCTGTTCAGAGGTTTTTCTGACTGCTGGGGCTGTTTGCTTCTAAATCTTTCTCACTGCTGATTTTCAGGTGGTGTGGGAACTGCTGCCATCCAGCTGTGCAAGACTGTAGAAAATGTCACCATTTTTGGCACAGCATCTGCCTCCAAGCACGATTCACTCAAGGAGAGCGGAGTTGCTCACCCCATTGACTACCGAACGATGGATTATGCAGAGGAGGTCCGGAAAATCTCTCCCAAAGGTATGATGTGGTGGAGAACTTCTGCAACTGTCTTGCATTTCTTTCAGTCGCAAAGAAACTTCTAATTGCTTCCAATTCCCTCACTAGGTGTTGACATTGTCCTGGACCCGCTGGGAGGATCTGATACATCCAAAGCGTTTAACCTCTTGAAGCCGATGGGCAAACTCATCACTTACGGTGAGTGTGAGCAAGGAGCCCAAACCCAGGGGCTGTGTGATGATGGAATGGGATCCACACAGGAATGCTCCATGTCTGGGTGTTTGGCTGTCAGGGACCATCACTATTCCTCACTGTGCTGTGTGTTGGAGTTGTGTTATTTCATGAAGGTCTTCAGGATGCTGTGCCTTGGCGAGACACTGATGGGAGTGAGCTTTGTGTCTTGTCCCCAGAGCTGTGTTCACAGGCTCCAAGGCTCTTCCCTCCCATGGTGAAATTTCTCTTAGAGTAAAAGCTGGTCCCTGCAGGGGAAGCTGGAATGTCCTCCTGGCATAGCTGCTTTGTCTAGGCTGAGTTAATGCACAGCCTTGCTTTTCTTTTAGAGGATGTGTGGGAGATGAGGTTTGAGGCTACTGAATACTTATCTCTCCATTCCCCAGCCCTGGAACACTGTGATTTTGTCCCACAGACAAAGCCCTCACACAACCCCCAGTGGGATTCCAGACACTTGCACCAGTGTGCTGCTTTGGTTGTCCCAGCCCTTGCAGCGTGTGATTCCCCTGAAGAAGCAGGGCTGTAGGAGAAGGGGAAAGCTGTCCTGCCAGCCTGGCTGGCTGTCACTTGTAACCCTTTCTTACCTCTGCCAGCCCTCCAGTCTAGCTGCCCTGCTGCTGCCTTAGGAGGGCCAAAGAGATTAGTCGTTCTACATTTTTGCCATGTGAGTGCTGATAATCCAAATTCTGCATATCTTGAGGCTGAGGCAGGTGCCTGTTTCTGTTGAAGGTCAACTGGGCAGGTTCTGCTGTGATCCATTTCTCAGCTCTGTCCCTCACTCTTCTGAGTGGCTGTTCCCCTGTGCATGGTCTGAGTTGTTCCAGGGGATGCCCGTTGCCTCTTGTGCTGTGTTCCAACTTACCTGTGGCTTGCCTTCTTTTCAGGTGTAGCAAACCTGCTCACTGGGCAGAAGAAGAACCTCATGGCTATGGCTAAAACCTGGTGGAACCAGTTCAGCATCACTGCCTTGCAGCTGCTACACCAGAACAAGGCTGTATGTGGCTACCATCTTGGATATATGGATGAAGAAGCTGAGCTTATCAGAAGCGTTGTGGCCAAGCTGGTTAACCTGTACAGTCAAGGCAAAATCAAGCCCAAAATAGACTCTGTATGGCCCTTTGACCAGGTGAGTCTGAGCTAACATACAGGCTGGCAGTGGTACAGAGTGAGCTCCTTGTTCCTAGGGGCTGAACTGTTGAAAATGTCTAATAACCATCTGTTCTCAGACATTCAGTGCTTTATTCCTTTTAAAATATTAAGGCTGAGTAAAGCAGCTGGGCTATTCTGCTCCGATGCGTAGGGCTGGGCAGTGCCAGACAGTGTCCCTGTGGAGCAGGGCAGGTGCTCAGCTGAGCTCCATGGGCAGCAGCAGCCAGGAAGGGGCTGGGTTATGCATCAGACTGGAATATGCCCTGAGTAGTCTGTACCCTGTAATTAAGCAGACAGATGGGAAGGTTGTTGCTGCCCTTCCAAGAGTGCAAAAGAGCCCAGGCAGTGAAGCAGAATGAGGATGTTGGAAGGGAACAGCAGGTTTTTCAGCAGCTCTGCTCTGCTCAGGGTTATTGCATCAATGTGTCCATGCAGAGTCAGGCTCTTCCCTTGGAAATCCTGTGCTGGGGCAGGACTTGCTGCAGGGGAGCAGAGAACTTAGTGATGATCAATCAGTGCTCATACCTGAGAACTAGTCTGATGCAAAGGCCTAAGGAAAACTTTGATTCCAGGCCTGGCCCAGGTGCTTAAAAACAATGATAATGATACTCTGTGCATATATTGTTTTGTGCAGCTAGTAGAGGCTTTGTCCTCCTGGCAGGTGGCCAGGTTCCTGCAGTTCCCCTCCCTTTGGAGAGGAAGCTGTAGTGACACACACTGCACTTCCACATTTGTGTGAGCAGAGCATCCTTGTGTGTGTTAAGGTTGGTCTGTGTGAATTCTTGAGGACAGTTTCCTATGGGCCTTCTGAGGGAGTTGCCCAGGTCTGTCCAAAACACACCTGTGCAGAGGCACCTGAGTGCTTGGGACTTGCTTGAGCTGCCAGGAAATCTGCCTCCCAGCTATGCCTCAGACTGCTCTGGGGGGACTGAGGGGCCCAGGAAGGGCATGGACACACTCTGCAGTGGGTGAGGGTCTTACCACACTCTTTTTGCTCCCAGGTGGCAGAGGCTATGAGGCAGATGCAAGAAAAGAAGAATGTTGGAAAAGTCATCCTGGTTCCTGAAGCACCCAAGGAAGAATCTAAAAAAGCAGAGAACTAAGGAGAAGAGATGTATGCAGATTATGAATTCGTGGTTTAACTCCCTGATCTCTTTGGGACCTGGAAATGGACAGATCAGTATCTTCCCTCTTTCACCAGTACAAGAACATCATGGTTGTCATTCAGATGAGGTTTGCATGCTCTTGTTGTGACTGACCCTTTGCCAGATATGCCTCCTGCTCTCTCTTTTGAAGCCTGTTTATTTCATACTGTTTTCTAACCACTTGTTTCTCTACTGAATTTCCAGACTAACCTTATTTTTCTCTGGCAGTGAGGCTGAAGCTTCCAAGCAGTTGGTGACTAACAACTGCACAGCCTATCACTGTAAAGTCATGGCGCAATGTACTGTAACAACTGCCAAGTATCTCTGCAGAAACTGAGCCCTGCTGAAGCATTTGTGCTGTCAGCTTTGGGAAGCCTGTTCAGCAGAGCATTGGCCAAATGTGGGATGTTTCTTCCACAGCCAAAGGAAAACTACAGCTGGCCTGGTTTAATTCAAGCAGGGGTTTCTCCTCTGTTCACACTAACCCGGCTCTATTCCCTCTGCTTTTGGTAGGCCACTAACACAGTCAGACAGTAACAGCTCATGTTGTCTTTGCCTTGGCCATCCTGGCAATTTGGAGTCTATGGCATATCATACTTCATTTGCAGTCACTTCTCTGTGCAGTCAGTGAATAACCTGACAGGCTGGGCTGGGCTATGCCTGGCTACAGAAGAAAAGTTTCAATTAGGTAACCTGATCCTGTCCATTTTCTATTTCCAAACTGTATAGAGAGATCTGAGCAGTGTCTGATTCTTAGAGACCATAAGGACTCAACTGTGTCTCAAACGACTGGAACAATTGATGTTGGCTCTGTGCTTTATTATGTTGGGCTCCAAGTTGGTATTGTTAGGGCTTCACCCTCATGTTTTTATTTCCAAGGGCTGCAGTATTGAGTTGGCCTTCATTGAGATGGAAACAAAATAATCCCCTGTTAATGCTTTGTGCAGTGCCCTGTGCACTGAGGAGGTGTTGCAGTTTGGGAAGTAAATTTCAAAAGCCAGTCCTGTGGGCTGGCTGCCCAGTAGCCTGGGCTGTCTCTCCCTGGGGCACACTGGTTAGTAAAGCTGTTGCCAGGGTAGCAGTTAGATGATAAACAGCCCAGCTGTGTGTCAAACCTCTTAACCTGCATATTCTGAGCAGTTTTCTATTGTGTTCTAGCTCACTTGCTGCAGTAGGGCTTGACTCTTCTTCCCCTGAATCTGTGTCTTGGGGCTCCAGTGCTGAGGGTTTATGAGCTGCCTGGGGTGCTCCTCCTATACCAGAACTTTGTTTCTCTTCTACTTTTCTTTCCTTCTGTGCATTTGGAAGCAGAGCTGTGTAGAGACCCAAGCCCAGCTCTGTGAGCACCTTGAGTCCTGGGTGATGCTGTCCTTCTCACTGGACCCTGCTCGCAGCCCTGGGCAGCTCTGGTGCTGTTGGTGCTTTCTTGTCATGGATTGTAGGTGTGGGCTTTTGGGCTTCATTTTGGATTTGAAATGGTAAACCCAAGTGCACCAAGAAGAGCTGCCCATCATGGAAGAACTCGGGCTCCAGAAGCAAAACCTTGAGACAAGAATCCTGCTTAACTAGCCCTCAGGGAGGGCCCAGGGCCCAAGGAGGGCAAGTACCCGCTGGGCACAGGGCCGGGCACACAGCCCCAGCACCACCCAAGAGAGCCCACGCCAGGCAGGGCTGGGGTTCCTGTGTGGCTCCTCCCTCAGCCTGCTCCTGTGGGGCTCCTGGCTGTCAGTGCAGCCTGTGGTTCAGGTGCTTGGGCTCAGTTCAGAGATCTTCAGAAATGCACAGGCACAGCTTCCAGGGCTCTTGCCCTGGCTAACTTTAAATATTGCAACAACCCTGTTCCCTACAACCGCAGAGGAGTCCTGGAGCCCTCTCAGAGATCCTTGTCAGTTCATCTCTTGAACTTCATAAATACGGGCTGATGGCACTCACAAGCACAACTTTTTACCTTTCTGAATCCAAAATCTTGCTGCTTCTTTCAACCTGCCCTGTTGTGCTGATTTAGATTAAATCCAACAGTGTCTAATGCTGCTTTACCAGGTGTGAAAACAGAAGGACTGTCTAAATTGCTGAAACGGAAAGTCTGGACCTGTTCCTCTGAGAAACTGGACTTCACCTTGATGACAGGGCAGCATGTTCAAAAGGCACACAACCCCGCACATCTTCCGGTTCTGCACGATTGTAAAAGGGAAAAATATGGTGTGTTTCACAGTAACATCCTCTCCCTGCTTTATTCTGAGGCAAGCTCGTGCTCAGTGCCTTACGTGGATGGCCTTGGGTCAGGCGGCGTGGCACGGCTCTCCCAGCCCGGGAGCCTGGCAGCTTCCCATCAGAGCCCTCTGACCTGCTGCCTCCTGTGTGCCACGGGAAACAGCATCTCGGTGCCTTCTGCTACATGACTAGGAAGTCACTGGGGCCTTTTCCATTCTGGCCTTTCCAAGTATTGCCAAAACCCTGTTTTGACTCTTAGTAGCTCTGTTTTGTAAACACTGGTGATGTTGGACTTTCCGTGAATTAGCTGTTCTCTCCCCAGGTGTTCCAGGCCTTTCCAGGGCTGACCTGGTGGTTCTGTACTCCCCAGTCCATAAGACCTGTTGTAAAGCCCTTGTCTCCCCCAGGGCAGCTGTTTGGCTCCAGAGAGAGCCTTGAGTGAGGCTTTATCAGCTGCTCCAGCCTTGGCTCTCTGGAAACAATCCCAGCTCCTGGCTCTCTTTGGGTAGCTGCTCACATGTCTTTTAGCTAGAAATTCCTGAAGCCCTTATCAAGGCAGGAATGCCAAGCAGTTACTGCCTGTTCGAGTTCAGCACTGGCTATTTTGTGTCTCTTGGTAGCAACAGTGTTTTCTACAGGAAGACCAAGATTAAATGTAACCTTGCAATCCTCGCTCCTTCTCAATGCTCTGCTCTAGGTGGGTGTGGTTGGTTGTGTTTTGGTTTTTTACTTCTCTTTTTTAAGGGCCAGTTAGTATAGAACCTGTGTAAAACGATTTCAAGTGTCTTAATCAAGTTAACCAGCCGGTTTGTATACTAAGGACCAAAGCAAAAAAAACCAAAACGAAACCCTAGGATAAAAATCATTCCATTCAATGTTGCTTGTTTAGGGCAAAGTCGTGCTACTGAGGAACTGGGAGATTCCTGTATTTAATCATGTGTGCCATTCCAGAAGTGCAATTTAATGTTTATTTTACTGATTGTCTGACTCAAAGGTTGTGCCATGAGGAGTCCAAGTGGAGTGTAAGGAGTTGGCGATCAGAGGAGGCAGCCACAGCCCTGCCTGCTCCGGGGGGGCTCAGTGCGAGTGCCTCTCCTGTCACTGCTGTAGTGGCCTCCCAGCCTGGTGCTGCTGGTCTTGGACCAAGTGCAACTCCTTTGCTATCACCAGGCAGCAGTTGCCACATTTTTGACTCTTTGGTTTCTCTGAAGCTCACTTGTGTTGCAAGCTGACTGCAGGAGGGGAAAGGAGCAGAGGTGGCCCCTGCCTAGTGCTCTGGGAAGGAGTTCAGCTCTACATTTTGTTTTAGACACCTGTATTAAACTAGAATTGATTGGCCAGGGAGAAGTAAGAAGCACTGTGTGCATCAGGCTTCAACTGGTGCAGGATCCTGGCCCGCTGACAGCTGCTATCATAGGTGTTAAACCACTCTGGTTGCCTGAAGTCTCTGGTGTGCTGAGCCCTCGTGATGGCAAAATGTTATTGGCAAGTAGTACATGAGCATGATGTGAAACGTGTTAGACTCTGAGTGAGCCTCTTACAGCATATGGTCTGGTCTGTACTGTCTGAATTGTGTTGATTTGCAGATACGTGATATGAGTGATGCTCATCCTACAGACAGATAGCAAATCTTTTGTTTAAAAAATATATTTCGCTTTGTGCGTGTAACCAAGTTGGACAGAAAACAACTGTGCCACTGCTGTTTACATGACTACAATGTGTACTGCTCCTCTGTCAAATGTTACCATATGCCTTATGTGTTTCAAATGTTAATTAAATGCATAACAAAACCTTCCACAGTACGCTGCTCAGGTTTCTGTTGTCATGAACCCTCTGCCCACAGCTCAGGGCAGGTTTAATTGACAACGTGTAACACTCCCAGCATGAGGAGATGCCTCTGCTCTCAGGGACAACCGTTAATTGTTGGCTTGAGTGTTGTTCCTGACACTCTTCCTGGAGGGCAGCCATGGTGATTTTTGTTTGCAAAGCCCTTAGCTGGGCTCTGTGCCTCAGTAGCCAGGTGGGACTGAAGTGGGTGCCCAGGCTGAAGGTAAGACAAGGCATGAACAGCCACTACCAAACGTGAGAATAAATCCCGTTTATTTGTCAGCATAGAGACTGTCCCTGGGAGGCAGCTGCTGTGGGTGCTGAAAGCTGTTAATGTTCTCCTTGAGAGAGCACCAGGTCACCTGCTGGCCTCAGAGCAGGTGCTGGAGCATGGGGCTGTCTGCCGAGGCCTGAACTGTCAGTGTGAAGAGCTGACACTAATGACAGTTCATCTCCAGCCTGGGCTCTGGCAGCAGCTGAGCTGGAACCTGCCTGTAGTGGCAGGAGGTGGAAGAGACTTCCAGAAGCTGGGGCTGGACTAGGTGCAGACTCCTGCCTGGGTTTGTGTCATGCTACTGCAAGCCACACGGGGCTCAGCCTGCAATCAGCTGAAATAAGCTCTGTAGCTGGCCAGCAGGACATGCATCCAAGAGGAGCTGGAGTTTCTGGGAAGCACTGCTCCATGCTGAGGCCTGCATGGGGCAGGGACGGAGGTGCTGCTGTTTGCTAACGTGCAGATTTCTGGCTACATCTGGGGGACGCAGGAGCTCCTTCGACAAACACCTGCTTCTTCCTGAGCTGTCTCTGTTAAGCTGCAATTTTCTCAGCAGGAAAGGAAGGCAAAGGGAAGCCACAGGCTGTGGCTGTGGGAGAATCACACAAGGCCCAGTTTATTCAGAACTGCACCAACCTCCCGGAGATACTGGGCATCAGGGTAGCCATTCCTGTGGGGCAGAGAAGGAAGCACTGAAAATCCTGCTGATGTGCCAAAAACAGTGGGAAGCAGCCCTCAATTTTTGCCCCAACCTTTCAGCAGGGGCTGAGAGTGGAATGGGATGTCCTGCTGCCTGCAGGTCCATGTCATGGGAAAGGCTGTAAGTGAACAGGGCCCAGAATTCTTGTCCATAGGGGACTTATGGGTTTCCACTCTACTTATGGTTGTGGGATGGGCCAGGGCTTTTGCTCCAGCTGCAGGGTGCCAGGGCTGGTCTGCCACGCCATAGCTGCCCTGAAAGCTGAAGCAAAGGGAGGCAGCAACTCTGCCACTGTGGGAGGGTGGAAGAGCCATCGCTGCCAGGATTTGTTGAGCTGGAGCCCATGGTTCTCCTCCTCCAATCACTAAAAAACCCACAACCATACCCAGAAGCTTAGGATGAGCTGGGCCATACCTGGCTTTGCCTCCATCCCAGGAGGTTTTGTGGGGGATAAGGCTCCATGTTACTCTTTCCTCTCCATTGCAGGACTTGATCTGAAATGTCAGCCCACGTTCAAATGCTTTCTTCAGCAGCTTTGCTGTCTTCAGCCCTTCCTTGTTGTCAGGCAGGAAGGCACAAAAATTCCCCCCTTTGTAAGGCTGTCCTGGGTGAGGGTCCCCAACCTTAGAACAGGAATGAGACATTTTAAACAATGGCTGGAGTGTTGTGCCTCTGAGGGGATTGCTAAGGTTTCGTGTAGTTTGAAACCTACACTGATGACTATGGGCCCCATGGGCTGATAGTCACTGTCAACTAAAACCAGAGGTCACACATGTTCTTGCGAAGCAGCAAGCTGCTCCAAAACCTGGTGTGGAGGTTTTGCCTTTCATAGGTCAATACCTCTGCTGCTTTGCATGTGGGGCAGGAAGCTGTGGCTGCTCTTTCCCCCCAACCACCCTGACAGACCCTCCCTCCTGTGTGGGCTGCAGTGGGATGGGGAATCCCTGCGCTGGGTACCTACCCCCTGCACGCCATCAGGGATGCTGTAAGCCAGCTGAAGTGTTGGGTCTCGATAGTATCCAGGCAGGCTCTGAGACAGGGAGGAGATCTTCAGTGTCCCCAAGATCTTGCAGCTTGGGGCAGCTGAGGAGGATCTGCAGCAAGCTGGCTGCGTACTGTCTGCTGCAAAACATGTCCTGCACAAGGCGTGACCGCAGGGGGCCTGGCAGGTCACACCTGAGCCCTGGCAAGCATCACACTGGCCCCGAGGGATTGTGCTGCTTTCCTGCCCAAGGCTGGGGTCTCTTCTCTGCTGTGATGGGAGGTCAGGCTCCTCCTGCTCATTGCTCTTGCCCTTTGGGAGCTGGGCCGTTCCCTGATCCCTGGGCTCTGCTGCAGGTTCCTCTTGGGCCACAGCTGGTGGTGGCTCAGCAGCCGTGGCCCTGGGTAGCCGAGTGGGCAGAGAGTGAGGAGCTCCGTCAGCGGCAGGGACTGGACAGTGCTGCTGTCCCATTGCTTCACTGTGGCCTCCTCTGCTCTTGTCTCTTGCAAACTGGAATCTGTCTGGCAAGACTTGTTTTAGCCGGGTGGTGTCAGGCTCCCCCAGAGACAGTTTTGTCTTCCGCTGTTCCTGGGAATCCCTCAGGCCAGAAGGACTTGGCTTATCCCCTGCACCAAGGCTCAGAAGGCTGCTTCCTCCTCTCCCAGCCCCAGAATCAATACGGACCCTGGCCTCCTCCTGCCCCCAAGCCTGCTGGAACCTCCAAGGACTGGGGGACCTCTTTTCCTCAGCCTCTGGCACCCAGGAAGCCCTGAGCACATCTGTAGAGTCTACTTTATTGCTGATGTTTAGGTGCTGTGGGGAATTCAGGCTGCCAGGAAGGGCTGCATCCAGCACTGGGTCCTGGCTTCTGCTTGGCTGGATGACACTTGATTTCCCTGTACTTTCTGGTCCAGGAGACATGGATGAAGACTTCATGGCACAGAGCCTCCTGGAAGAAAACATGTGGAATGCCTCAGCCACTCCTGGCACCATCTCCTTGGGGCAGGCAAGGTACAGCTTGTACCTGTCTTTGTGGAGCCCAACCTGGAAGGATTTTCCTTGCAAGAGGCTGCACAGTTCACTCAGGGCACTGTCATCTGGACCATCTACAGCGAGCTCTGAGTAGCTCAGGCTCTGCCACACCAAGTCAGGGCACTTCTGCACAAGATCTTCCACCTTCCATTTAGCCTGGAGCAGCCTTCTCCTGTCTGCTGCCTGCAGTGTCAGCACTGTGCAGTCCCCAGCGTGGCGCTCCGAGATGTGCACCCCTCCAGCCCTGCACAGCTCATCAATAGTGGCATGGCAGACATCTTTCAGGTAAAACCACTGCAGAGAGTCCAGGCTCATTTCCTCACTCACCCTGCTGCTGCTGTCTCCGGAGTTGTTGCTTTCCTTTGACCTTGGCAGGGAGAAGCTGTTGGACCGTCGCAGCAGAGGCCTGGATGCAGAGGGTTTGGAGTCTAAAGCAGAAGAGGTCCATGTCACATCACAGGTGCTGGAGATGCCAGCCAGGGAGTGGTGCTTAATGGGACCTGAGCCTTTAGAGTCCTCAGGCTGCTGAAAAGTTCTGTTTTCTTTGCCCACAAAGGGCAACAGCACCTTTTGTCCTGTAAGTCTGGCACTTCCTTCCACATGGTCCCTTTCTGTGGGGTTGTTCTGCTGAGGCTCTGCTGCTGACCCCAGAACCTTATCTGTCATAGGGGTGGGAGGCCGATACTGCTGGGTCAGTGCTCTTGGGTCACTCAGACCAGGGGCATCTCTCTCTGATGAATGTTTCCCAGACAGCTGCATGTGTCCCACCGGTGGAGAGTCCTGATTCAGCAAGAAGCCCTGGCCAGCCTGAGACCTGTCAGCTTTCAGGGCACTGAAGTTGGCAGCTAGCTTGAACTCACCTTTCAGCTCTGGCCTGCCTGGGCTAAGTCTTGTAGCTGAAGTATCCACTTGTGGCACTTTGGCCAGGTGTAGTGCAGCCTCTGTGGTGCCAGAGGTTGTGGGGTGTGAGGGCTGGGAGCTGCTCAGCGTGTCAACCACGTGTGCAGCACCTCTCCTGGTGAAGGAATCCTGAAGGTGCTGCTTGGCCTGGGACACATCAACAAGGTTTCCAACAAGATAAAGCTGCTTCACATCCTCGTGGCAGAGCAAATGGGGATACAGCTGCTGCAGCTCACGTGTCAGAGCGCTGAGCGCCTGGCTGTCCATTGCCAGCCCTTCCTTAGCAATCCTCTCCTTGCGCAGGCTCACCTCCAGCTGCTGGTAGAGCTGCTGCAGGGCCAGGTGGGCCTGTCGCAAGGCCTCCATGTCCCCAGACAGACCTCCAGATGGCTGGAGATACAGGACGACAATGCCATCTCCACTAACATCCACCACATCCACGTGATACTGGTGCAGCACACCTTGGTACTCAGCAGCACAGAACCTCTGCATGTACAAGTAAATGTCCGAGTCCATTGCTAGGGAAAAGTCCTCCAGGTTCCCCAAAAGTTCCACAGCTTCCCCACCCACTGGGCTCTGAGGTGATGGGACTTCAGCTGCCATTTCACACACCTGGTCCCAATCTGGCAGCTTTGCTGTCTCTTGTGCTGACCCAGGGCAGTCAGGCACTTGCAGGTGGTCACGCATTCCCATCTCTTTGGCCCCACGGCTGGAAGCTGGCAGGAGGGTCTCGCCAGTGGCTTGGTTCTTGAGGTTCAGGCTGCCTAGCAGGGCTCTGCTGAAGGTCTGCAGCTCAGTGAACGGTCCCTGGACTATGCAGTGCATATTCTTTGAGTCGAAGCTGAACTGCACATTGCTGTAGCCTTTCTGCAAGTCCCTCAGGAGGGTTTTGCCCGTGGGAAGCCTGCCATAGTCAATTGTCATGCACACACATAGGAAGATCTGCAAGTAGATAGCAAGGGAGTGAGAGAGCAAGGACCAAAACCAACCCCTTCCAAAGGCACAGGAGAAGGCAATTGCACCTGGCCCCTGCATTACTATGACAGAAGAGATGACACAGTCTTCCACCTCTCTCCCTCAGCATCTTACGAGGGAGATGGACCCTGACACAGACAGGACCAAAAGACCCAGACTAAGCAACTCCTTGACCTTGTGCACTTGTCAAAAGCTTTCTGCAAACAAGGAATCAGAGGGGGAAATTGCACAGAGATAGGGCCACATTTCTACACACTGGGAGTTCTTCAAAAAGCCCAAACCCAAGAAATCCACTATTGTTTCTGCATCTGATATGCAGTTGCCCTCTTGCCTTTGCAGAGCTTCAGCTCCAGATCTTCAAGCACTCTTGGCACCACAGGCTTGCAAAAAGGTTTGCAAGGCCAGGAAAATTCCCATAGCCTTGTTTTCGGGGCTCAGACATAAAAACATGAGACATGGCTAATGCCACAGTCTCTTGAGACTGGAGGAAGAGGCAAGAACTCTCCAGTACTCCCTAGATATCAGCATGTCTGTATCCTAAGCTTTCCTGAGAAGGAGAGAGGAAGAGTACACTGTATGTACAGCTGATGACATGGCAGAGGCATTAACAGGATCCCCCATGTGGCACCAGATGGACTGGAGAAAAATGCCTATTCTCTCCACCCTGACTATCCTTCATTTGACAGGCACAAATGCCAGATGACTGAGCCCACAGGCTGCCAGGCTGTCCCTGTGCTATTAGCACAGAAAAAAATTCTTCATTTGAATATGAATGAAAATGGATTTAAGTGTAATTAAGATGAGAGAGTGAGGTGTCCCTTCCCGAGCTGTCTGCCAGGCACAGATTGAGCGGGAGCAGCTGGGGCTGCCATGGCCCCTCAGTACCTCATCGGGGCTCAGCTCTGCAGCGTGCGGGGTCACCTCCAGCGGGTACAGTGTCCTTCCGATTGCCAGCACGTGGTTTTTCACCTTCAGGATCCTCTGGGCCACTGGTGGGAAAAGCCACCCGGACCTTTGTCAGCCCAGCCAAGGAGCAGCAGTGGGGCAGTGGGGCTGGGGACAGTGGGACAGGGTACAGTGGGGCTGGGGACAGTAGGACAGAAAATATGGGAGAGGGAACAGCAGGACAGGGGATGGCGGGAGAGGGGATGTCAGGGTTGGGGATGGTGGGACAGGGGGTGGCAGGACAGGTAATAGTGGGGCTGGGGATGGTGGGACAGGGGACAGCCAGACAGGGGATGGCGGGGTTGGGGATGGTGGGACA
>VXAD01009454.1:357931-367978 GCA_013399195.1 Dicrurus megarhynchus
CGGGGAAATGAAAGCGAAAGCGGAGCCGCCCCGCCCTGGGCCCCGCGGGAAGGCGCGGCCCGGCCCCACAGAGCGCGGCCGGGGAAGGGCCCAGCCTCCCTCAGGCTCTCGCAGGCAGCGCCCGGCCCGGCCCGGCCCGGCCCCGCCCGACCCCAACACGACAGACACGGTGCTCCCAACAGACGCTTTAATTTCCCCCGTGCCCGCCGGCCAACGGACGCACGGAGCTCCTCAGCCTCGGGCTGACGGGGCTGGCCAGGACTAGCCCGGAGCTGGCCAGGACTAGCCCGTGTCCTCCACGAACACGGCCACCCCTGTCCGCCCTGCTGGGACGTAGGCGAGGGCATCCACCTCCCCGCCGCCGCGGCTGGCCTTCTGGAAGTGGATCTCCAGGGCGTCTCTCATGGACTCCTCACTCAGCACATCGGGGATGCCCAAAAGCAGCACAGTCCTGGGGCAGCGGGAGGGCTGGAGCTGGGCAGAGCAGGGGGTGAGCTGCACCAGGACTGAGCAGTGGTGAGCAGTGCAGGGAGAGGGGCTTCAGGAGCCCCCCCACCTGGGCTGCCTCAGCCCAGGCTGGCAGGTGCTGCTTGCACAGGGTTCATGCCCTTACCTGCAGGCTAGTGATGTCTCCACTCATGCACGGTGATATTTTGACTTCGTATTTCCCTTTCCCAATAAGCACCTGGATATGTCCTTTTTCAATTAGCGGCTCTGCCACTGCATGTGGAAAGGAAAGCCGTGAGCTGCCCAGGTCCCAGGTAAGCTCCAGGCGATGTTATGTCCCTGGCATAGGCACCAAGGCTGATGCTGCCCAGCTCATTGCTCAGCTCGGTGGAACCAGCACAGTTTTGGGGGAGGCAGGACAGCCTGGGGCTCGCTCTACCTTCCCTGTTTCCCACACACAGCTTCATCTGCTCTCAGGAGATTTCCCCCCAGAGCAGGCTGGGCTGCTCCACCCTTGCCAGCCACCCAAGCTCAGCACACCCCACACACCTCCATCCTGTGTGAAGGTCAGCACCACCTGGCCAGAGTCATCCAGGAACTCCCTGCTCTCCACCTCACTGCCCCCATTCTTTTTCTTGCTGAAGAAGAGCTCCAGCTTGTCCAGCAGTGACTCCTTGGAGATGCCCAGGCTGGGCAAGTCAGACACAAGGATGCTCCTTCTGCTCTGAGTCAGCCTGACCTGTGGGTGGCACTGGCCAGTCAGTGCCAGGGCAGGACTGGCCCCAGAGCTCAGGGGAGCAGTGCTGAGTGGGGCTGGTAGCAGTGCCCTGGCCGAGGCAGGCTCAGACAGGGCATGCAGCATGCCCAGGGCAGCTCCATGGCACGGGGAGCAGGGGAGCTGTGGGCCCTACCTCCAGGGCAGATGGCAGCAGGATCTCCACGGGCACTGCCTGCACTCGCACTCTGCAGCAGTCCAGCTCCTCCAGTTCCCCCCCACAGCTCAGCTCCACCATGTGCTCCCTCACCTCTATGATCCTCTGGGCCACTGCGAGCAGGGAGAGCCCCCAACACAGGGGAGTCACTGCCCACTCCCAGTGCTCTACAGGACAGGACACGGCACAGCCAACGCCTCGGGGAGGGGGCACAGCCCCACAAAAGGCAGGTAGAGGGACAGCGCCAAACTCTGGCACAGGGAGGGGACACAGGGCAGGCCCCAAAATGATCGAGCAGGACACCTGGCCGGAGCAGTGCTCTTCTCACACTTACCCTTTGCCTCCTCAAAGGTGATGAGAGCTGAGCCCCCCGGCAGAGGGTAGTGGATCAGTGGGGTGAGCATCAGCTTGTTCATGTCCTCCTTGTTTACTGTGAGTCCCTTAAAGATCATTTTCTTTTCGGGCAAGGCAGACAGCATCTAGGTTTAAGTACAGACAGCTGCACCTGGAGGAAACTGGATCCTGCACAGGGCATGTCGCTGCCAATCCACAGACTAGAAATAAACTCATGGCTCAAATAAACAGCTGGAGAACCTCAGCAGAGTCTCTCCTAGGCTCTGGCAGAGGAGCTGCCTGCTAGCAGGAGCTGTTCCAGTCATCACACAGTGCCCAGCTGCATTCACCTGCAGCCTCTACAGCTAGGCTTGTGCCCTTGCCAGCAGACCCACGTGCCCATACACACTGTTACCATCACAGGATCATTCCAGAGGATCCTCTTCTTCAGTTCTTCCAGTTTATTTTTCAGGACCTGCTTATCTTGCCTCAGTCTGCTGTTCTCCTCCTTTGTTGCAAAAATCTGGAAGAAAGGAAAGAGTGGGCAGTAGGGAACACCAGGACACAAGGGGCTGCAGTACGCTTCTGTTCTGAGCACAGCACTGTTCTTGGGCACACAGTTCCATCCCATTCTCCTGCTCTTGACTGCCTGCAGCCCTGCCCTGGTTCCTCTCCTTTGAGGACAGCCCTCCCTCCGCTGCGGCACAGACCTTATGTTTCCCGTGAAACCTCCACTGGATCCCGAGCAAGTGATCTCAGAGCAGTGATACAGCCTCTGCACCCCTGCCACCCTTCCAAGCCTAAGACACATCCACTGAACACCGACCTGGTGGGCTCGCTCTTGATCTCCGTTTAAAAACAGTTGTTGCTCAAGAATTTTATGAAGACGTTCTCCTTCTTCCTTCAGCTCTCGTGTCCTTTGCTCTACAGCTTCGTTGGCCATTTGTAGCTTTGCACGATCTTGCTCCAGAACACTGTAACGCTCCTGTGAGAAGCACCATCAGACAGCAAGACCCTGGCGACATTGTGCCACCGCAGCAGCCACCCAGCCCCGGCACAGGCTTTGGGAATGAGCCTGCACCCCAGAACAGGCTCTCTTCTCCATGGAATTACTCCTCTCTGCCTCCTCTGACTCGTAGTCCAAGAAAACACACTCGAGATCCTGGCCAGGGCCGGCCGGGCGGACCCCGGGCACCTGGGATCCGGCCGACCAAGTCCCTCCCTCGGAGGCAGCTGGACTCACCTTGCACCGCTCGATCTCCTGCCGGAGCTGCTCGGGGCTCTCCTCGGACGGCAGCCGGATGAAGGAGTCCTAAAGACAGGAGGGGTCTCAGCCGCGCTGCGCCGCCCCCCAGCCCGCAGGCTCCCGCGGCTCAGTCCTTTCTCACCTCCTCCGAATCCATCCCCGCGGAGCTGGCGGCAGCACGGACCGGAGCCCCGGTCCCGCGGGTAGCCCTGCCCTGCCCTGACCGCCGGGACCGCTCTCTCCCTGCCCGATCCTGCTGCCGGGGACCCCGCGCCTGCTCCCGCCTTTCGCTTTCGTTTTCGCCGCCTCGCCCCGCCCCGGCCTCCCCCGAGCGCAGCCCCGGCCGCGGCCCGAGGACGGTGGAAGGCCGGGCCCGCCCAGCACCGCCCGAATCCATCACCCCATCCTCCCCCCATCCAACTCGGCTTTCCTGAGCACGCACCTGCCCCTGCCACGAATATACCAGCTAATAAATACAGAAATAACCTCTTCCTGCCCCACTCTTGGATTTACAACCCGACCCAGCACCGGCTCCACGGATAGCTAGCAGCCAGCACTGCCCCGTTCGGGAACGTAAAATCCAACACCCACATATCAGTCACCACACAATTCACTGTGCACTCAGCAGACACCCAGAATCACCCATTTGCCTTCCCTCTCTCTCTTTTCCTCACAGGGATCACTGCAGTTTTGGGAATGGAAAATTTCCACTGTGGCAGGAACATCAACCACCCTGCAGCTGCAGAAGGGAAGCGCAGCCCCAGCCCCACATGGAGCAGTCCCAGAGGTGACACCTGCACCCATGGCTCAGGCTGCACAAGGCTCCACAGACATGCTGACGCTCACCTGGACTGCAATGGCTTTCCCAGCTCTTAGAGACACAAGAGCAAGCATGACCACACCACAGAGCCCACTGCTTGTGTGTTAAATAACAAAAACCCACGGTTTTTAATAAACATTTATTGATGCAACTTTGTTACACCCTTAGAATCGCAGCTTCTGGAAGAACCACTTGTTCTTGCCGGTTTTGTACCTGAAAGAGAACACACAGGTTAGAGAAGGATGTGTACTAGCAGGTAACAGCACCAAACCTGTACCTGAGCTGTCTCAGACACACAGAATGCAGCACACAGAGGCAAGTCACCTGGTCTCTTTGGCCTGGGCTGCAACTAAACCCACTGGAAATACTGAAATTCCAAGGGAAGCCAAGTGCTAGGTTCCAGATTTCTCATGAAGGACACCTGCACTGTGGCAGTTTCCACCCCAACAGGCACAAGCACAGGACGCAGCCATCCTGCTGGATCCCTCCTGTGGAGGGCAGTCACCGGGAGATGCCCTCGGAGAACAGCTCAGGGGTTGCCCGAGACACTGTGTATCCCACCGAGGCCACAAAGCTCCTTCCTCTGAAGGAGCTTCAGAACAGAAAACCCTAAAGAAAGATCAGTAACCCAAGCACCCCCACACAAAGCATCAGCACTGCCCTGGCCACCCAGCCCAGTGATAAGAAAAAGGATAACTGGCAGCGCGCTGTCAGATCATCCTCTGGCACCTGAAAGGCCCCGCACACGCTGGCATGATGCTGCACACACACATACGATGCTGCTGCACACATGCACAGGTGAAAAGAAAACAACAAACACGCATCTAAGGAAGCTGGGGCAGAAGTGCCAACTTGGAGACTCGCAGGCTGTGATACAGCCACACCAAGTCCTCACCCTGGGGATGAGCACTGACACCACTGAAGAGACGAGCTCCCAACTCACCTTTCCTCAAATTTCACCTTGGCTTCACGTCTTGCTTTGCGTTTCAGAGCAGGATCCCTGAACACATCCTTATTGACCACTGTTTTGTCCAGGGGAATATCCACAGAATACCTGGGAGAGAGCAGAATGGTTCAGAAGGGGCATGGTACCTAGCACAGGGCTGAAAATCAAGATGAGCTCCTGGTGGTCAAACATTCGTTCTAGTGTCCGGTCAAGGAACTACAGCTCGTAAAGTCTCCTCAATTCAGGAATCATCAAACCACTAAAGCAGTCTCAGTTCAGCCTATAAAGGAAACAGCCACACACTTTCTGAGGGATATGCAGCTCTGTTCAACGTGGTGCATGGGAGCTGCTCTGGGAGCTCTGAGGCACAGTAAGAAATGGCTCTGCCAGCTCCACACCCTCACAACTGTCTCAAACTGCTCAGCTGCTGACACCCCCTGAGCAAAGAGAAGATCAGTGTGGCTGAAATAAGAGCCAGCTGCCTCATTCCAAAAGTTCATTAATATTTCCACTCAGCCTCAGACCCCCAACGCCCTGTTTTTGCAGAGCCTGAGCCTCATATTCACTCAGCCACGGCATTAACAGCCTTGGTGACTCCCGGTGTTCAGTACAGAACACAAAAACCACGAAAGCAGCCAAGACTCCTCCGGCCCTGCCGGCAGCAGCACTCCTGGGGCCGCACTCACCGGGTGGGCATCAGGTGGTTGTAGTTGTAAACCTTCACGAAGGACTTGATCTTGGACCTTTTTGCGATCTTCTTCTTGCCCATGGCTGCAGTCACCTTACGAGGGTAGCGGTCGATGCCGGCCACCAAGGCGTGGCTGTACGGCCGGTCCGAGGTGCCATCGTCGATGTTCTGAAACAAACAGGCCGCGGCGGCGATGGCACCGAGGAGTCGCGGCCGCGCGGGCCCCGCAGGAACCGCTCCCGCGCTGCCCCCCGGGCTCCCGCTCGCCCCGGCAGGACGGCGCGACCCCGCCGGCCCAGCCCCACGCTCACCTTCACGATGACGGCCTTGCGCCCCGAGTAGCGGCCGGCCAGCACCAGCACCACCTTCCCCGGTTTCATGAACTTCCCCATCTCTGCGGAGGCAGGAGCCGGCAGTCAGAGCGGGCCCGAGCCGCGCCCCGGCCGCCACCCCCGCGGATGGCGGCGGATCCCGCGCCCGCCCGCACTCACCGAGGCTCCGCTGCGATGGCGCCCAGGCCGGAAGAGAAATGTAACGCCACGCCCCCGCCTTTCGCTCAGCGACATGCGTCACTTCCGCCGCGTCANCCGGGTGTCCGCCTCCCCCCGCCCCCCTCGGGCACGGCGATGCCGGGTGTCCGCTCCCCCCCGCCGCGGGNGCGCCCGCCCGCACTCACCGAGGCTCCGCTGCGATGGCGCCCAGGCCGGAAGAGAAATGTAACGCCACGCCCCCGCCTTTCGCTCAGCGACATGCGTCACTTCCGCCGCGTCACCGGGAGCCGCTGCCGGCACCGTGCGGCGGTGCCGGGTGTCCGCTTTCCCCCGGTCCTCTCGGCCACGGCGGTGCCGGGTGTCCGCCTCACCCCCCCCTCGGCCACGGCGATGCCGGGTGTCCGCCTCCCCCCGCCCCCCTCGGGCACGGCGATGCCGGGTGTCCGCTCCCCCCCGCCGCGGGCACGGGCGGGCACCGCGTCACAGCCCCGGTAACGGACAGAGCACACGGCACGGCGGCAGGCTCGGCCCACAAGTACTACAGGTATTTAATAGACCCCGCGGGACACCGGGCTGCGCTGACCGCCACACAAAAGCTTGGAACAAGGAGCTGGGTCCTTTGGACAAGCGCCCCGGCAGCCCAAGTCACACAGATTGCAGAGCCGCTGGAGGAGCCCCCTGGCACCTCTGGATGTGCCCCTGTCTTCTCCTACATCCACCCCGGGGAGGTCAAGTCCCATGTGACCGGGCAGCCCCCGAGGTGCCTCAACACCTGCCAGCTCCCTCCTCCATGAGGGATCGTGTGCACGCACGGTGTAGAGCAGACACTGGGAGAAATAACCACAAAGGAGCTCAGCTGCACGTCCCAAGGGTCTTCCCCCACCTGCAGGCCCCGTGGCCAGGCCTCTGCCCCCCATCCCCGAACAGTCACTGGCCGCTGGGCAAGGCAGTTTGGCCCAAGAGGAGCAGGGAGGGGGCAGAGCAAGGTGCTGCCCAACCTGCAGCCTCCAGCCGCTCTGCAGGGGCAGCATCAGACAACACACTGCCAGCATCACGACACCCTAAGATTTCCCTAAAAGCAAATACCAAAGAGACAAACTTGGTCTTACAAAAGCCAGGCTTCTTGAGCCCAACAGCTGCCTACTAGTGGAAAATGGATGATCTACAATAAAAACACATCAAAAAGCATCTTTGATGTTTTTCAGCTGCCGAACAGCCAAGTCAACCGGGAGGTTGAACTTCAAGTTGCTCAGGCGGCTGAGGAGGGTGAGCGCGCTTTCGAAGCCTGTGTTGGCCATGTAGCTCCAGGGCTGGTAGTGAGACTGAACTAAAGCGCCAGACTTGCAGATGAGGTTGAGCCACGAGACCAGGCGCTGCTCGTTCAGCGCCATGCACACCAGCGCCTTCAGCTCCGAGTCCGCGCTGCGCTTGAAGGGGCTGTGCTCTGTGAGCACCGTGTGGATGGCTGCCAGCAGGCTCTGCTTGGGGGTAGCCACCACTGCTCCTGTCACAGGCAAGGCGAAGGACTGGGAGAGTTTGCGAGCTGGGGATTCCACGAAGGCTTGTCCGTTCTTAGCGTTGTAATACTTGACAAAGAGTTCCCAGGGGTGCATGGTCCGCGGCGAGGGCGTGAACGCGGGAATCAAGCACGCGATGGGAGCCAACACCAGGCTCATGCCTGGGGAGGAGGCGTAGAGCCCGTGAGCCATCAGGTCCCGCAGAGCGACCGTCAGCTCCCTGCGCACGGCCAGAGTCAGCTCATCTCTGCCTCCGAGGGGAATGTCCTGCAGCTCAGAGGAGCAGATAACGTGCTCTGCCTGCTGGTGTTTCAGGGCGAGCTGCCTCACCCGCTCCACCGACAACTCCAGTTTCTCAATTAAGGGGGAGAAGTCCTGGTTGTCTTGGTCCTTCTGCCAGAGGGTGCGAGGGATCTGACCCGTGGCACAGCCAAACTGGCTGACAGCAAAGATCTGCAGCACGGCCAGCACACGGCGCATGAGCTGCAGGCCCGTTTCTTGCATCCTTCTGGCATCTTCTGGGTTCACTGACCAGGTTAGAAAACAGAAAAACACTCTCATTAAGAAGTTAACAACTCTGCTTGTTCGTACACACAAAGGGAGTGCAAATATCTGAGAATTCCTTCAAGCTAACACTCTGACTAGCAGCAGATGCCTCATGCTACATTATTGTATTGCCAGCAGGTTGATGGGATAAGTAGGGAGGTCTCAAACTCTAAAGAACACTGGATCCCCCTGGCTCACTGTATGTACCTGCTCACAGAGCTCAGAGCTTGACGAGCATGAATTAATTACAGTATGTTTTGCACCAAGTATCAGCAGTCTCTTCCTGACCCCCACTGAGGACCAAGCCCACCCTCTGTGCCACATGCTTCTGTGACTGCTCTGAGGATCCCATGGAAGGAGGGTAAAGGAACAGGACACAGGCCTTCAGCAGAGGAAATGCAGAAGCACAAAAACCAGCTGCCAGCAGCACTGAGCCCAGCAGTGCCCACCTCTGTTCCCAGAAGGTCGGGTGCTGGGTTTGTAAGAGCCTCCACAGTCACAGTGTCCATCTTCTGCCTTGCCAGAGCTTCCAACTTCATCTACAAAAAGGATTTCACATCATTATTTCCCATTTGTGAATTTCAGCTGCATATCCCAAATATTTAGATCAACAATCCTCAGACCCCTCTGGACCTCTTTTGCCACTCTATCGATACTTTTCCTCATCATCAGTTTAGAAAGATTTGTACTCTCCTGTGACCCAGAAGCTGTTCCTGCATCTCCCGACAGCTGTGACCTCCCTCCCCATGACTACGTCAGGGAATTACAAAGCAATTCAGTCTGCTCATTCAAAAACTCATCACTGACCCTGAATGAAGTTGATGAACATTTCGAGGTCCCTTATCTGGGTCTTCAGTTGTTCCACCAGCTGCTCCTTCACCCTGGCTGGATTTACAATCTGTGCTATGGCAGCATCCACCCGCTGTCGCAGTTCCTCTGGAGAGAGCGTTGCAATATCTTCACTCAAGTCCATGTCCAGCTTCTTTATCAACTCATTTATTATCATCTGCAAAACACAAGTGAGCAGCAGAATTTCACCATGTGGCACTGCTGCCTGGGAGCTTCAAATGCTCCTTTCCCAGAGATTCCCTCAGAAACAGGATACCTTTGCTGCACAGAAATAATTGCAAAAGATACGGGACAGGTTCACACATGTAGACAAACTCCTGACACTCTATTATAGCTGCTGGTGAGAAATACAGATTGATGAGTGCTTACAGTCTGTAAGACACTCACAAGGGCTAGGAAATGCAGCAGGGGGATTTGTGAGCCTTACCCGTTGTCTCTCCATAACCACAGACTGTGGCAGAGAATCATAGCTGCCCTCTTGGTAAGCAAAGGTCTCTAGGTCATCCAGCTGTGTCTTGAGCTGCAGGATCAGCTCTCTCTGCTTCTCCTTCTGGACCTCAATTTGCTCCTGCTTCTCTCGCTCGCCCTGAAAAAAGTTATCAGTAAATAAAATTGAAGACTTACTGTCATATCCAAGCCCCAGAGAACAGGATTATGACATGAGGAGTGTTTCTTGCAGCTCATGTACTTCACTAGTGAGCACTGCAAACCAGTCTGAGAGAAAAATGTGTCTGAGCACCAAGCAGAGGTGCCAGCTACATCACCTCATCTGATAAGGGAGGGGGAAGCACCTCTCCAGACCTCTTGCACCCACGTCCTGTCCCACAAGGCCAGGACACAGAAAGAAAGGAGCCAAATAACATGTACATATCACAGATCCTCTGAGTCACCTGTGCTGTACCAGGGCGTGGAGCGGTGACACACCACTCAGGGCTCTAGGGCACATCCCTGCGAGCTGGCTCCGAGTCACCGGGGGCCCGTGCCCGTCTGGTACGGAGATCTGTGCGAACCCGAGCACCGCGAGCAGGATCGCAGCCGCCGCTAACAGGCTTCAGCCCCGGTCAGGCCCACACACCGACCCCGGGGCTATGCCCAGCAAAGGTCCCCCTCTGCCCTGCCGCGGGCACTCACCGGGGCGGCGCCGAGACCATGGGGAAGCGGCGCGGGGCAGCCGCGGAAGGCGAAGTCCTCGAGGTCGCGGAGCAAGCGCTGCTGCTCGGCCGGGCCGGCCC
>VXAD01009454.1:370467-385865 GCA_013399195.1 Dicrurus megarhynchus
GGGGACACCGCGGCCGCAGGAGGCCGCCCGGTGCAGCGGTAGCACGCACCGAGGAGCAGCGCGGGCAGGGTTCTCCGAGGAAGCGGGGCTGCCTCCGCTCGTGCCTCGCCGCGGGCAGGGCTCCCGACCCTGGGCGGCGGAAGCGGTCCGGTCTCCCGTACCCGGTTACTCGCACGGGACAATAAACGTGAACTGCCGCAGCCGTGTGCCGTGCGCTCGGGTCGCCGCCGCGCCGGGCGCTCGGGAGCCGTCACCCCACCGGCCCCNTCTGTCTCAGTTCACCACCAGGGTGGTGTCGTGCCGGGCGGCGGAGCTGCGGCCCGAGGGCGGTGGGGAGCCGGTGCCCGGGTTCCAAGTGGTGCTGGAGGACACCATCCTTTTCCCCGAGGGCGGCGGGCAGGTACGGGCCGGGCTGGGCAGGGCGGGGGCCGGGCCGGGGCCGGCGGCACTGACGTCCCGTGTCCCGCAGCCGGATGATCGCGGCCTCATCGGGGACGTGCCGGTGCTGCGCGTGACGCGGCGGGGCCCCGAGGCCGTGCATTTCGTGCCGGCCGCGCTGGAACCGGGCGCTGAAGTGCTGCTGTCGCTGGACTGGGAGCGCCGCTTCGACCACATGCAGCAGCATTCAGGTCCGTGCCGGTAGCGAGGGGGGCCCGGTAACACCCCGGGGTGGGTGCTGGCCGTGCGGCCTTGGGCCGGGGGTGCGGTCCCCACCTTGCTCAGGGTAGGTTGAGACCTACCTGTGTTCTGTGTGCACAGTCTGTTGCCGGCACTACTGGGGGCAGCAGGTGCCCCTCTGCGAGCTCTCCTTGGCTTGCAAACAAACCTACCGAAAACAGGTTTGGAAGGGAAAGTTCAACCTGCTTTGCAGCCCCCAGCGTGTGCTGCAGTGCTGCCGGGACCCGAGGCCCACGAGGCCAGAGCTGTCTCCGCGCTGCTCCTGAGCACTGGCAGGAGCCCCACAGCATCCAGCACTCGCCTGTCATGGAGAATGTCAACAGCAAAGACACAGCCCAACTGAAAATACCAGTGGCACTCAGAGCTAGTGCTTGCACGTCTCTTTCCAGGACAGCATCTCATCAGTGCCATTGCAGAACAGATGTTTGGATTCAAGACGACTTCATGGTGAGCAGGATAAAGGTTCCTCTTGACCCCAGTGTTTTCTTGTTTGGCACATGCCACCATGCTACCTTGCACAGAGCCTGAACATTGAAACACCAAAAGCGATTTGGACATTTCACTTGAGTTCACGTGTCACAGGAGAGGTGACTGACCTGGAGAGAAGTTGTACAAAGTGTTTTCTCTGTCTTGTCCTCCTCAAGTGTTTGGTTTCCATCTGGTGCTTTGAATATAACAGGGAGAAGAGGGAAATCTGTTTTCTTTCAGTCACCACATTCCCAGGAGTGGGATGCTGGTGCTGCACAGAGACCTCCCAGCTCAGCTACAGCAGCAGGTGTTCTTCCCTGGTGCAGGGAGCTGGGCCGTCAGCGAAGTGTCATTGAGCTGGACACCCCCTTGGTGACAGCAGAGCAGGTCGCGGCCCTAGAGAAGAGCGTGAACGAGAAAATCCGGGACAGGGTCCCTGTAACAGTGAGGGAACTGGCTGCAGATGACCCTGAAGTTGAAGCAGTGAGTGGTGGGAGAGAGCTGATGATATTCATGGGACGGGAATGACTGAGCACAAATGTCACTTTGTTTGTCACTGTTCTCCTCTGCCAGGTGAGGAGCCGGGGGCTGCCCGATGACCACGTAGGGCCCGTGCGCGTTGTGGACATCAAAGGCATCGACTCCAACCTGTGCTGTGGGACTCACGTCTCTAACCTGAGTGACCTCCAGGTGTGTGGCTGCAGGTGGGCTGCCTCTGGGAGCCACACTCCACGCAGAACACAGCCAAAGTCCCTGGGATCCACAGGCTGCTCAAGACTGTCCTGATGGGGAAGGGGGTGGCAGCAGCCCCAGGCTGAGGGAGTCCCAGAAGGGTCACACACAGGCTGGCAGCTTCAGGCTCTTTTGTTTCTTTGTAGCAGAACTCAGCCCTGTGTGCATCAGTGACGTTCTTGCACTGCTGGGGGTGTTGGCCATGTTCCCTCTGCTTAAAGTTCTGATATTTTTGGGTGTTCATCATGGATGAGAAATCTTCTGTGCAGGGAAATAGCGATGAAATTCTAGGCCTGCCTTTAAGTATTTGTGCCTTCTCAGTCATTGGTTGGAGTCTGTTTCCCAGCAGAGACATCCAGATGCCCTGTAGAGTACATCCCATGGCTGGAGAATTGCATAAATTCCACTGTACTACCATACCTTTTTTTTGGTATGTTGACTTCATGGTTGATTTTCATCAATTTATTTTCACTGGCAGAGAGTCAATATTCACCACAAGACATAATTTGGCAGGAACTGACCACTTGTGTGTATTACCAAAATGCTGTTTTGACCAGGTTGATTTTCTTTTTAAGGTTATTAAACTCCTTGGTGTGGAAAAAGGGAAAAAGAACAAAACTAACTTGGTTTTCTTGGCGGGAAACAGAGTGCTGAAGTCAATCGAACAAAGTCACAATACTGAGAAGGCTCTAACCTCCCTGCTCAAGTAATACCCTTTCCACTTCTGTTATTTCATCTTCACTCTTTGCTCCTCTAAGAAATCCTTCCTTTGTCCTTCAGACCAGTGATCCAAAGTCTCCCATTTCTTTCAGAAATGGACCGGGTGAGCACATAGAGGCTGTGAGAAGACTACAGAGCTCTGTGAAACTGCTCCAGAAGGTACAAGAATGGCTGAGAAAAGTCGGTTGTCACTATTTTCTGTAGACCTGACCTTTAGTTGTGATAACTGGGAATCAAATCGTGGGCTTCAGTTTTTGTGGATATTAATGAAAAGTGCTCAAACCTCTGGGAACACAACTGTATTCACACTGACTTCTCCAGCTGCAGTACAGTTCATTTGCTTTTTTTTCAGAATAACCTGAACCTGCTTAGAGACATTGCTGTTCTGATAGCCCGGGACTTCAAGAGCAAACCTGCTCCAAGGCAGCTGTTTGTATTGCACAGGTATGGGGGAGCTCAGGGAAGAGGGGCCAACAGTGTCCCACACATTTTCTGTGTGGCTCTCTCACACCTGTTCAGCTTGTTTTCTCAATGAAGAATGTAAACAAAGTAAATAGAATACTAAACTGCCTCAGCCTGCTGCAAAGTCGTGTAATTAAAGGAATCTGTTTGTTAATTCAGTCACTGAATTCTTCTGGTTTTGTAGCTGAGAAATTACTGTGTCCATCTAATACCCTCTGCATTTGATATTTTCAAATGAAACCAGGGAGCTCTATTTCTTAAAGATAACACTTAAATAATTCCTAACATGTCCACAGGAATGCCCAGCAAGGACTTACATATAAGAGAAAGAGGCCAAAATCCCTGATCAGGCATTTGGTTTCTGGTTGAAGTTTTGTACTCTAGAGGGAGTTTTTGTTCCTTCTGAAGTGTTTTTTTATTCCTCCATACAGGAAAGAGGGTGATTCTGAATTTATGAACATCATCGCTAACGAGATTGGGACAGAGGTGAGTTGCTGATGAAGGCTAAACTGACACCACTGGTTTTTCACCCCAGTTATACACGGACAGAGGCTGGCCAGGCTGCTGTTCCTGCCACAGTCATGAGCTGCAGATCTGGTTCCTTTGACAGGTACCTGAGGTTACCTGTCCCCAGCAACCTCAGTCTGTAGGGCAATCCTCAACAGTGAGAATTCAGAGCACTGAGGATGAGCCTTAGCCCCCAGGAGCCCTCATTGGCTGAAATAGGTTAGGGTAGGATTAGGTAGATGTAGAATAGAAAGAAGAGAAGGTTTCAGTCACAATCACCTAGTTCAACTGCCAACTGTATCCTTTAAACTTGGGATACCCTGGTACTGCTCTGTCCCAACAGCACATGACTGAGCACAAAGGGTTCAGTTGCCACTTCCTTTTTACTTTTTTCAAGCAATCTCAGTCCAGTAATGCACATAGACTTTTGAACTGTCAGTTTGCTGTTGGTGTCCTGTGGCCAGTGTCTGTCCTCTTCTTGGACAAGGAGGACACTGATTTATCTGGAGCAAGGCCCATCTCTGTCCACAGGAAACCCTGCTTTTCCTGACTGTGGGAGATGAAAAAGAAGCAGGACTCTTCCTTCTAGCCGGACCCGTTGAAGCAGTTGAAAATTTAGGTCCCAGGTAACATGTTTTGTGATTTGTTTAACATGAGTAAGAATTCTGATGTTGCAGAACTGAGCAGCTGCACAGTGTGATCCAGGCACGGATCCGTGTTTGCTGCCTGGAGCAGGTTGGGCTTCAGCCTGCGGTGTTGTTGCTGCAGGGTGGCAGAACTGCTGGGTGGGAAAGGAGCTGGGAAGCGCGGCCGCTTCCAGGGCAAGGCAGCCAAGATGAGCCGTCGAGGAGAAGTGCAAGCTCTGCTCCAGGAATTCGTGAGCCATCAAAACCCTGAAGCATAAGAGACAATTCTCAAAGTAGGTTTGTCTTCCCTTTGTTTGCATAGGCTCCACTAACTTCTCTACCAGAGAATAAAGACTTGAACCCAACAGCTGGCGTGCACATGCTCTGCGTGGGCTGGTTTGGTGCTCACGGAAACGGGGATGGGATCTGCCATTGACACTTTGCTGCAAGGGCTCGTTTCTCAAGACAAATAGTACAGGGATTAAATACTCCTTAGTTAACCACTTTGTAGGGTTCCTAAACCCAGATGGGGCCTCCTGCTGGCAGTACATTGGGGCATTTTGCTTTGCACCAGTTGCTGAGGAGGAGTTGCTTGGCACGAACACTCAAGCAAGAGGCAACCGGTCCCCCCAGACACCTTGGGCTGGGCAGGGAGCAGCTGGCAGGGAGAGCAGGTGCCCCACAGACAGGAGATCATTCCCCAGCACGTACCAAGTCCTTTCCCTTGGTGGGGCACAGTTGTTACTGACCATCAGCAGTGTTTCAGGCTGATGCAGCTGTAAACTCCTCCAGGATCAGGCTGTTCCCAGTGTTCCCTCAGCTCACCTTTCCTGCCCAGGGAGGCCCTGGAGCTGCTGCAGTCTCCTCTGGAGGAACTAAAGGGCGCTCTGGAGCCACAACGGGTCACAACAGGTAATTTGAGAATTTACCCTTCCCCTTATTGCTAGAAGTGGCATGACAGATTTACTCCAGATGTTGGTAATAAACAGAGAAATAGAATAAAAGAAACCTCCATCCTAAGGAAGTTTATCTGTCATGAACAAGGGCATGGAGCAGCCCCAGCAGATCGGGTTCCTGCCCATGGCTGCTGTGACTGCTGCATGGCCACAGCCTGTGGCTGAGCTGTTGGGGTGGCATCAGAACACAGGGAGCACCACTGAGGCCTGGAACTGGGTGTGGGGTCAGTGCTGCAGGGGCTGGCACCTTGGGAGCCATCCTGCACATGCACACAGAGAGTCTGGCAGGAAGGAACTATCTGCACCTCCCCTATCTATTTTTGACTCTCTCAGACTGAGTGAGGATGTTTACTGAGAAAGTTCATAGTCGGGCTGTACAGCCTGCACAGCTTGGAAGGCAGCAGGCTGAGCTGGACTTCTGCTGCAGAGTGAGCACTGGGCCGAGGCAGGGACTGGGAGACTGAGGTGGCAGAGGCCTGACCCAAACCCCACAGCACAGCCAAATGCCAGTTCTGTCCCCAACACCCTGGGGGCTCAGCACAGCCTCAGCTGAGCCAGTTGGTCCCAGAGCTGAGCTTGTTTCTGTAAGCAGCGAGTTAACACAAGTTTGTCCCTGTTCCTGATGCAAGGTGTACCCAGAAACCTTGGATAAACAGCACAAAAATCAGCTCATTGCCCCCACTGTGCTGTCAGTGTTCAGCTGCACCTCAGGGCAAGAGGTAAAAACCCAGGGCACCAGGCACTGCCCTTCCCAGTGGCTTGAACGTGTCTTGCAGGTGTTGAGGGTCTTCAGCACCCAGGAGAAATGTCCTTCCTCTACCATCTGCAGGCTGTGCCACAGCTCTGCGCCCAAGAGCTGATCCCCCATCCCGTGATGCTGGCCAGTGGGACACTCAAACTCACCAGCTAAACAACCTTCAGCTTTAATAAAATATCTCCTGTGCACAACCACACCCCCCTGCCATGTGTGCAGAGATAGAGGTTCTGTTTGTACACACATGGGCATACGTGCCCCCCACGCTGCGTCACACAGGGGTGAGTCCCAAACGTCCCAGGGCTGGGGGGTCCCCACGCTGGCACTTTATCTCCATGTCACAGTGTCTGCCCATTCCTGTCACAGAGCTGCCTCTTCAGCAGACCCCAGACAGGCAGAGGTGAGAACCCTGCTCCCAGTCCCCAGTGGGACTGGTGCCGTCCCCAGCCCTGCAGCGCTGAGGTGGCATCATCCCCACGAGCTGCAAGGGAGTGCAGGACCTCCTGCTGCTGCTGCTGAGTCCTGGGCAGGTGATCCCCACCTGTGAGTGTGAGAGGGGCAGCAGGGGAGTGCTGGGCGTGCGGGGCTCTCTGTGCCATCAGCCAGCCACAGACCGGTGTGACTGGCACTGTGGGTCCGTGTCGTGGGAGCCGCCCAGCACCACTGGCCCAGCCTCCATGGTCCGCTCCCAGGGCAGGGCCAGCCTGTGCAGGTTCAGCGGGAAGCAAACAGTGGCTGAGGTGCACCCAGGGCCTGGTAGCTGCCCCTGAGCCCAGGGCCGGGGTGTCTGCCTGCCTTAGGCAGCCTTTTTGTCCTGTGTGGCCAGGAGCTGGGAGAGGCAGTAGGGGATGAGGCCGACAGTAGCCAGCGGCACAGCCGCGCTCTTGCAGAAGGAGAGGGCGTAGAAGAGCAGCTGCATGTGGGAGGGTGGCTTGAAGGCATCGAAGATGTGGAGGATGAGGAGGGAGGCAGCGATGCAGCCCAGGCGGAAGGGCAGCTGCTGGCCCTGCTTTAACCGGCAGCTCTCCTGGTACATGTGGGAGTTGAGGGCCAGCCCCAGCCCAAAGAGGATGCCCAGGTTACGGAGGAGGCTGGCAAAGGGAGTGGTGTCAATGTGGACCCACTCAGGGTGGCTGCACCACTTCTGTGCCTTCTCCAGCGTCCAGAGCAGGTCCACGCCGAATGTCCAGAGCAGCAGGTAGAAACCCAGGGTGAAGCTGAAGAGGAACAAGGTGATGCCCAGGTACCGACGGAAGCTGGCGTTGTAGATGCAGCGGACATGATGGAAGGTCTTGGCCACGGCCATCCCTGCCAGTAACAAAGGGGGAGCATTGGTCAGTGCTGCAGGAGCTGCAGTCCGGCACAGTGGTGCTGCAGGGAAAGGGATAGGGGTCAGATACACTCACCTGAGAAAACCCCTGCAATCACCTGGTGGGGGAAGTGAGCAGCAATGAAGACTCGGGACGTGCAGACACAGCCCTGAACTGCCCAGAACCCCATCCAAAGCACTGCCCACAGCACCCTGTGAGGGACAGGTGGCCATGTCAGTGCCAGGGCCAGCTTGCCCTGCCCATGGCACTGCCATCACCTACTCCAAACAATTCCTGGCTGCCTGCTGAGCTTGTCCTCATGCAGACCCTAGCTGGGGTGCCTCAACCCAGCTGCCAGTCCACAGCCTTGTGCCTTGATGGGCTTGGCTGTGCCTCTCAGTGCTGGAGCTGCCTCTACCTAGCACAGGTGGTTTTGGCACACGGCTTACCAGTATCTGAGTGTCCTTGACTGCTTCTTTCCCTCAGCAGCAGAGAGGAGGGCTGTCACCATGACGTAGTACACGCCTGCTGCACCCATGGCATGGCCAGATGGGCTCCCTGGGCAAGAAGAGAGACCCAGGTCAGACTCTGCATGGGCCAGAGCTGAGCACAGGCAGGGGTTTGCGCTGAACCAAGGGTCAAGGTCTGCTCTGTGCAGGGGCTGCCCTGCTTCCTCCCACTGCAGGCACAGGCGGTGTCCCCAGGTGCACAGCAGCAGTGGCCCTCTCTCCAGAGCTATCCAGGGGCATGTGCCACCTGCAGGCTGCCAGCCACAGCCCTGGCCAGGCCAGCACCTCCCTCCTTGTGTGTGCAGGTCAACCTCCTGGGATTGGGGGACCCTACCAGTGCTTGGGGAGCCCTACCGGGGCCAGTCTCACAGGTGAGCGGGAACTGCTGGATCTCTGGTGCAGAGTTGTTGCCGTAATAGTCTGTGTCAAGGACCCACCAGTATGGTCTCTCCCCAAAGAGGATCCTGAAAAGAAAAGAGAAGAGATCTGGGGAGGTCCTGGGCACAGCTGCAGCTTTAGATCTGTCCTGGGATATGGAAGAAGGAAAGGACCCACAAGTGGTCCAGGGCATCCTGACAGACACAGCACCCAGCTGATCGCTTGGTTCTGACAGCTGACACTGCCTGTCCATGTCCCCATCCCCAGCCCTGAGGGGGAAGAGCAAGAACTTCCTGGAAGCAAGTCAATGTCACCTCCTGTGGTGAGGGGCTCTGTGAAGATCCCTTCACTCAGCACCACAGCCCTGGCTGATGGGAAGCTCTGTCTGCAGGAGGCTTCATCTCTCTGCTTGGCGCTGGGAAGAGGGGAGCTGTTGCTGCATGGCTTAGGAAGGAGTGACCACTGTCACTGCCCAGCTGGGGCTGAACTCTGGTCTTTGCTCTACTCCAGCACTGGGGCTGAGAGCACCCATCTGGCCCTCATCAGTCCAGGTGTGCCAACACACTCGGTGGGAGTGTTGGCTCCGGGCCACTCACCACTTGAAGACGAGGTTGAGCCAGTCTCCGATTACAGCCACCCAGATGAGCCTGATGCCCACTGCTTCACTGAAGTGGAACCAGATGGGGAAGAGGACAAAAAAAGCATTCCTGAGATCAGCGGCATAAGAGATGAAGAGGAACCAGTCCTGGGAGCCCTGGAAGCGCTGCTGCAGCCAGTGAGTTGTCCGGATGCCCGCGTCGTGCAGGAGGTTCATGCTGGCCTCCATCCTGCCCTGCTGCCGCTGCCCTCGGCGTGGCTCTGGCTGTCCCGTACTCCAAGGTGCCACTGGGGTTTTATACTCTGCAGGGTCTTGTTTGCGGCGGGCAGGTCGCTGTCCCAGCAGTGATCTTTGGACCCAAAACCACTCTTTCCAAAGGTACATCACCAGGGGGTTGTAACAAACATGTTTGGAACAGCTTACGTAAAAGGGGAAAACGGGCTCCGAGGGCACATGGAGTGCAGGGTGCTCCAACACCAGCCCCATCCCCTGCCCTGCACCATCCCCTCGCTCGGGGGGATCCTGCAGCCCTGGCTCCTCTGGCTATCCAACACCACAGTTCAGCTGCTCCAACTGAACCGCAGCCTTTCCTCCATGATCCCACGCTCTGTGTGACAGTCCTGCAGAGCTGCCACGTCCAGGGCTGACAGTTGCTCTCGTCTCTCTGCCATCCCCCCATAAACCACCACCGCAGCATGGCAGGGATGCCCAGGAGCATGGAGTGGGTGCATGGAGCAGAGGGCAGACTGCCCACCCCCCTCCTCCTTTGCCAGGCCAATTTAACCAGGACTTTGCAGAATGGGAAACTTTCAAAGCCATTCCTGGAGGTCCCTGCAGTCCCAGACAGCCAGGCCTGGGACGCTCCTGGCTGCCAGCCATGTTCTTCTGATCTCTAGTGTAGGGCTAAAGGACCTTTGCAAACAGGGACAGCATTTCTCCTCCCAGCACCACACAACTGGGTTAATCCCTCCTGCCCCATCAGACCCAGGCTGCAGGGACAGAGCCAAACATGCGGTGCCCATGGCTGTCCCCTCAACCCCAGCCACGCTCTGCTTTCCCTGGTAACAGTGCTGGCACCGCAACTTTATCATCCACAGCTGCCAGTGCAAGGACACACAGCCCTGGGGCAGCAGCACGGGGTGCCCAGACAGCACCCACTGCAGCTGAACAGGCAGCGAGGCGTTAATGATCAACAGCCAGTGAAATGCATCACTTCTCTCCCTCCTGAGAAAGGTCAGCATCCTTGAACCGCTGCCCTGTGCTGTTTGCCTCTGTGGGAGCTGTGTCCAGTGCTGAGTCCTGCTCACAAACAGCAGGAGCTCCAGGCCCCATCCTGCCCCTCTGCCCGTGCAGAGCCCAGGGAGCCGCGTGGTCTGACAGGCGAAACACCAGCAAACCTTGCTCCCTGGGATGCAGGCGTGGATGGCCTGTGAGAGAAGCAGGCAAAGGCCACAGACTCAGCCCTGCTGCAGGCACGTCCTATCCAGCCTGGCCTTGCTGCACCCAAGGCAGATGGTCCCAGGCCCTGGACTGAGCTCCTGACCTACAAAACATCCCAACAAAAGAGAAGTTTGCAGAGAAATGGAATTACTCTTGCAAAACAAATTCCCCGACAGCTCATTCCAGGGTCGTCAACTGAGAGTGGCTTTGGCCAGCGTGAAGGAATGCAACAGACTTGGCTTCCGTTCCAAAAATATTTTGAAACCATCAGCAATAAATCCTTCACAGGAGATCTCACAGCAGAAAACGGGGCAAAAGGTGTTGGGGGATGGGGACTAGCACTCCAGTCCCCTTGGAAAAAGTCACTGCAGGAAAACTGGGGCCATAGCGGGGAGCGGGCAGGAAGCAGGATGGAAGCAGTCACCTCCTCCCTCCCAGCACAGAGGACAGAGAGGCTCAGCCCAGTGCCCCCCTGTGCAGTGCCAGGTGCACATGCCACAGGTCAGGACTGTGCCAGAGCTGCCAGGGTCCACATGGTCCCAGTGCCGCTCCATGCCCTGCCCTGTGGATAAATCTCTGGCCCCAAAGTTACCGTGTGGACCTGGGGCAAGGCAGGGCAGATGGAGCTGCCTGAGCACTGCAGGGTTCTGCATCCTGGCCAGTCTGACAACTGCTCAGGGTCCAGCTCATCCCCTGCACCGAACAGCCCTGGCAGCAGCACTGCTGGGGATGTGCACTGTAAACTGGCTGGCTGGCTGGCTTTCCCAGGGAAGGAGTGGGGCCAGGCTGGGGGAACCCAATTTCTGCCCTGGGTCTGTGCCCACCGTGCCCAGGACCAGCTGGCAGCCCAGGAGCTGTGTGACTACAGCTGGCTCTGGGACACAGTGTCCCTGTGATTCCCAAGGCTCTGGATGCAGCTATGGCAAGTGTGGCACCAGTGTCCGTGCCAGTGTTTGGTCCAGAATGTTCCCAGATGGCCGCAAGGTGCAGGCTGGGCTGTGGCAGGGTGCTGGTCACTGGTCACTGCGTCAGCGCACGAGCAGAGTCCAGGCGGCACCACGCACACGTGGGCACGTGGCCGTGGGCAGGGAGCTGGCTGGCCATGACCTTCCTCTTGCCCAAGGCCTGAGAGAAGCCTCTGGGCACAGCCCCTGCTGTCACCCCAGGGCACCCGGGGATCACTGCAGCCTCACACTGAGCCATGGCCTGACCTGCCCTCTCCTCCCAACCCCTCTCCCCTGTACTGCTGGCTCCCAGAGGGACACACCACAGCCATTGGGGCTTCCCAAGCCCCCCACACCATGGTTCTGGACAGATCCGTCCACTGCAGCAAGGGGTCAGAGGGGATGGATACCCACCATGCCCCCAGGGACACCTTGGTGAGTGCTTAGCATCTGCAGCCATGTGCCAGGGCTGGCACTGGCCTCACCAAGCTTCTTGGTGTCCCCATCCCAGCCTGGCACAGTGGGGATGGGCTCTGTGGGCTGTGGGATCCTGCAGCCCAGAGCTGCACGTGCAGCTGGGGGTGTAGAAGGGTCCCCACACAGGGGGGCTGAGCACGCAGGGCAGCAGCCAAGCCCAGGACTGATTAACGCAGCTCAGGACAACTGTTAAACATTAACTCCGTTGTTTGCTCCATGCCGGGCACTGTGCCGGGCACTGGGGTGGCCCCACATCCCTTGGACCCCCGCAGAGCTGAGCCAGGGCCATCAGCTCCCACAGCATCAGCTGTGCCGGGCTCTGGCCCCGGCCACAAGAGCCACAGCAGCACCCATGAGCTACGCGAGTTTGTCCAGGAAAAGCACTCCAGTGCCTGTTTATTGGGAAGGGCGGACACGGCACAGCCCAGCCCGGGGAGTGCCCATCCGGGGGCCCAGCTGTGGGCTCCTCCAGCAGCCTCCCAGCCAGCCCCGTGCACCGTCTCCATCTGCAGAGCTGGCACTGCAGCAGCGGCCAGAGCTTGCCGGTGCCTGGGCCCAGTGGCCTTGATGCTGCAATGGCTGCGTGGCTGGGGAGGATGCTCGGGGCATCCTGTGGCAGGTCCACAGCAGCACCACACCACTCACTCCTGCTGCTGTGGGCAAAACCCCAGGTGGACCACAGCTCCAAGGGCAGCTGCAGCTTTGTGCTATGGGCAACCTCGGCCAGCACCATCACTCTGTGTGCACCGACGTTGGGAAGGTGGTGGGAGCCCCATTCCAGAGGAGGGGAGTGGCTGTGGGCACCCCACAGTGCACAGGGTGACATCCTGGATGAAATAAAAAACGTCACTGCCAGAGGCTGTTTTCCAGAGGCTTTGGGTCCTCCTTTGGCGGTGCTGCAGTGCTGAAACGAGAACTGAGCTTCTCTGAAAACCTGACCCTGAGCACATGACACCCTGGGCAGGGGGAGGGCAGGTCCTGGGATGGGACAGAGCCCCTCTGAGCACCCACCTGACAGCCAGCAGCAGCCCCTGGCCCATCAGAGCCCGCCAAGAGGCGGTGCCAGGCTGAGGTTGAGGAAGCCCCCAAAGTGGAAGGGGGGCAGGCGGGGGGCACAGGCAGCAGCAGAGGACAGGCAGGCAAGGGGATTGGCCCCACACGCCCCAGCGTCCTGTTCACTGCTGAAGTAGACACTGTCAGATGAATCCACTGAGGGATCTTCGTTGAAGTAGTTGTAGGGCCTCAGGAAAAAGCCGACACCGTTCCCCACGGTCACCGTGTTGGGGACATCTTCAGCATGAGGGACGTGCAGGAACCCCACGGTGATCCAGGCAACCAAGTCCTGGGGAGAGGAGGAATGAGACATCTGTCAGGCTGAGCAGGACTTTGCCAGCCCAGCAGCTGCTCAGTCTGGCTCTGGAATGGGTGAAGCCTTTGTGCAGGGCAGGAGCTGGGATGGCCCTAACAAGGCTCAGCTTCTCTCCCTCCCAGGGACCCCAGCTTACCTGGTTGGTGATGGTCTCGTTGTTGATGAAGTCAGCAAAGGCCACAGTGGGCATCCAGGGGTCGTTCTGGTTGTAGATGCTGGTGCTGGTGGGCTCCTCCTCCTTCCGCCGGGTGACAGCCAGCTGGTACCTGCCAGCACAGGGGTCAGAGGGAATTATCCATGCCAGCACAGGGCAGGGCAGCCGTGGCATTGCCAGCTGGGCTGCACTGGCAAACTGGGGCTGGATGCATCCCTGGTCTGCCCTGGGGTGGGGAGGGAAAGGGCCGGCAGGCCAGCAGTGGGCAGCAGCCCCAGCATCTTCCAGCTTGAGGGGGATTCCTTGCTGCCTGTGGCTTTTCCAGCATGGCTGTGAAACATGAATGGATCCAGGCACAAATGCTGCCACTCAGTGCCCAATGCACTCCCTTAAGCCACAGCTACTTCTCCCCCACACAGGCTTCCCCAGCACGAGCTCCGTCAGCTCACCCTGGCACTGAGACTGGTCTGTGCTTATCCCGAGCATTCTCCTAAAGACATTCTGTCCTCATGGGAAGATAGCACAACCTGGCAATGCCAGTGCTTCCCCTAGGAATTTGTCCTGTAGCCTACTTCCCCTCAAAGGGAAAAACACATGGGGTTGCTCTAAATTAGTCTGACGTGGGGTCAGATTCCTGCCTGTGAACTACCATAAGCAGATGTTATTGAGAAACATTTCAAGGAAAATTTCAGAGCCAAAAGCTATGCATGTTTGCTGTTTAACCCTTCCCTGCAGCCTGGTGCAGGCCTGCCCAGAGGTGACAGTCTCCCTCCACCAGGAGCAGAAGCAGCTGAGGCCAGATGCTGCCCAGCCCTGGCACCCACCTGCCCCAGCTGACGGCCCGTTCCATGGAGCTGTTGGTGGGCAGGTGCTTCCCGGCGAAGCTGATGATCTGGATCCGGTAGCTGCGTGGGTGCTCCCACTTGTTGGGGTTGGGGCTGACAAAGGAGAGGTAGCGGGGCATAGGGGCATTGAGTGGGAACGCTGCCTCATCCTCCTTCTCCAGCCTTTCCCTGCGGAGGTATGGCCGCTCGATGGTGTTCTGTGCGCTCCAGGGATCTTTGACAAACTCGTACTCCATGTCCTGGGTCTCTAGGGAATTCAGCTGCCCTGTGAAGCAGAAGAGAAAACCCTCTCAAGCTCTGCACCCCAGGCAGAGCCTCAGGCCACAGCAAACCACAGCCACGCACAAAGGTGGCCAGACCTACCGTCAACATCCAGGTCCACCTTGTAGTGGATGTGGTGGAGGTGCATCGTCCCCAGCGTGTGGGGCCCAACCCTGTTGCCATAGTCAGTGCCTTGGCCATGGAAGAAGGAGGAGCTGATGTAGCCGGTGGCATGCACCCGGACCTCCACGGCCCCGCTGCCGTGGAACATGAAGTCCCAGATGTAGTCATAGTTAATGAGCGTGGAGATGGTACGGATGACCAGCGTGTTTTTCCGCAGCCCGCCGTAGTACAGGGACTGCGAGTCGGAGAAGTGGCGCCTCAGAGGGAGGGCGGAGTCATGCTCAAAAATGCAGAGTGAGTTTTGGTTGGTTTTGGGAGTATCTGTCTCTGCCAGGTAGTGCCGGTCCACGTAGGTCGCTGTGTAGGGGCAGTCGAGGCCCTGGACCAGCTCGTAGGCGAACCTGCCGATGCCAAAGCTCCCATCGAGGTAGCGGGTGGACATGCCCCCAGGGCAGTTGGAGCCGTACAGGGCTAAGGCTTCCTGGAGACTCAGCTCGTAGACAATCCTCTCCCCGCGGTACCTGATGTCAAAGAGGCGTGGGCCGGTGTTGGGGCTCATGCCGAAGGCGATGCTCCAGCCCTGGAAGGTGACGCGATTGCCCCTGACGCTGTAGCGGGGACCCTGGGGCTCAAACTGCAGTGGAGCCGGGGACCCAGGCGGGCGCCGGGGCCTCATTGAGCCCAGCACTGCATCAGCCTGGGGCTGCTTGAGTCTGACGACCTCCAGCACGCCGGCCACAAACTGCTGCTCCAGATCCCCTGTGCTGGCAAAGTACCGGCCGTTGTAGAAGACTTTGTGCAGCTGCCAACGGGAGACCTGGAGGTCCCCATGGTCCACCAGCACCTCCAGCCCCACCGGAGACAGGTAGTAGCCGGTGCCGGCCACGTTGTGGAAAAGGACAAACCAGGTCATGCGGTCACCGGACTTGAAGCCCCGTGGGGCTGTGGTGAGGACGACCAGGTTGGTCCCATCAGACTCACAGCACGCAGCGAGGAAGCGCGGAGCCTTTTTCAGCTCGCTCTGAATGAGGGCGTTGATATCCACGTACTCCTTGCCGGTAACGGGTCTGCGGTGGTAGGGCACCTT
>VXAD01009455.1:0-46976 GCA_013399195.1 Dicrurus megarhynchus
ACTGGACAATAGCAACAGACCATGATGTCAGATTGTCACAAAACCGAGACATTTATGGGTAACCTTCTCTCATTTTAATAGAATTCAGACTTAATCATGGATACAGGAGAAAATTGAGGCAGTTTTGAGGGGAATAATAGAATATTTGCAAACAAAAATATGTTGGGAAAAGCATTTCTCCAGTATTGGCTCCTAATTAAACACCAAACTAACACTTTTGCATTTTGAAACCTTTGAGAAGATCAGGCCTGGCTACCTAAGGTGATGTTTTCACATGGGCTCAATTCTTGAAGAGCAGAGAAAAACATGGCAAGAACTTGCCAGCAGAGGCTTGCAAAAGAGCTTCCCAGATGATACAAAAAGGCCTTTTCAATTCTGTAATAAATAGGCATAAAAACTTGATAAAACTGTCTGTCTGGACAGTTATGCTTCAAAAATTGTTAAACCTCGTATTTTTGCACCATGCCTTTCAATACAAGGAGTTTTATCCAAAGGAAAATTAAATCTCCTATTTGGTAGTCATTCATGTTACATTTTATAAATGACAATGGAGTTTGGCCTTACTTGTCAAAAGAATTAAGACAGACAGTGAAAAGCTTAAAAAAAATTTGGGGTAAGTCTAGAAATCTGAAAAGAGAGTCCCAGGAAGGGAGAAAAAGAGATACTGCCATAACAGCTGTCATGGGGAAAGAGTAATTGATGTTTTGTGTAATGGAACATAAACCTCATACTAAGTAATAAGTACTCAGTCATCATGCCACTAATTACTCAAACTTCATTATAAAGAACACCAGGGCCACAATTAAATATTGTATATTACCCCTCATTCTAATTACATAGCTCTTTTAGTTGCACTGTAAAAGCAAGACATTATTTAATTATTTTCATTTAATGCATTTTAAAACAATATTTAAAACCTCATTCAACACCATAGGGATTTCAACTAATCATTAAAATCCCTATTCATGTGTACAGTAGCAGTTCTGCAGCCACATAAAGCTGGCATCCATTTCAACTTCATTTATAAAAATCAAACTTGGAAACCACTGGCTTAAAAGGTCCTGACTCTGGCTGCCAGAGCTTTAATGGGGTTTCACAGATGTAAGCCAGCCTTAGTTATATCTCTAAAGTGTAAAAATATATCAGGTTCCAAATCCCGGCCTCTTCTCTCATGAGTTTTCAGAAAAAGTATGTTCCTCAGAGAATTCTGCTGGGACACTGCAGATGCTACACTGGTCCCTAAGACTTCCTCTGGGGAAGGCAGAGACCGTGGGTCTGAAAGGCCCCATTGCTACAGATACAGGCCTAAGAATATTTTATTGCTTACTAAGTGCAAAGGACACTGATGAGACAGACAAGGGAGAGGCAGATGCAGCTGATATTGGTGTTGCTCTGTCTTCTGAAGTGCTCAGAAACACTGTGGTGTTTGTGATGCCTGAGAGCACACTAGGGGATTCCCAGGCTGTTCTTCCCAACAAGATGAGTGGGTTCATAAAGGAGATCACAGAATTGGAGATAAGCCCTGTGGATTGAGGGGTCCAAGTGTCTAAGAATAGAGGACAAAAAATGTGATGGCCTATTTCAGCTTTCTTTTTCTTTTTGATGGAACTGGAGATTCATGAAAAGCTGCTAATATGACTGTGTCTTACCTGAGTGAGAAAGATTCAGCCAAACTTTAATTTTGGAGAGTTTTAGGAAATTTCATTGGAGTTGTAACAGGACAGCCAATATTTTTTTCAGCTATCCCAAGCACTGTGGTCTACCGAAAATACAAGACTATCTATCTTGACATTTAGCAATGGCAAGTATAGTCTAAAAGAAGTAGACTGTGTATTTAATCAAACAAAGGTTATTTAATCGTGTCATCTTTTTTAGACTACTTGCTTTCATTAGCTATGACCATATGGAGCTCACAGATGGCAAATAAAACAGTGATGTCCTGTTCAAATAAGAAGGAGGCAAGAACAGTAAATAAAATGCTGGCAAAATCAAGATGAATGATGCATGTGATATATATGACATAGAGTACCCAAAATGTCATGTAACAGTGGAGTCTGGAGTGGTTTTCAGTCTGAACATCAGGAGCTTTTAGACTGACATGAGAGAATTACCCTAGAGATTAATCTTAAGGAAAGGAGAATAACTATTTAGATCCTTGGAAATGTGAAGATGAAGGCTTCTCTACTCTCATCAGCTCTATTTCCATTTTGGTTCCTCCGTGCTGGTTTTCCTCTTTTCTTCCTTCCATGAGGGTACTGTCAGGGTCACTTTCTCTGATTCTTTTTATTTCATCTCTTGCAAGGAAGAGTATTTCATTTCATTCACTGTTGCATCTAGCTTGACCAGGAGATTTTCTGTGAGCAGCAGGACCCATTGTTTCTGCCTAAACCCAGAGGTACAGAAAAGGACTGGCTGTAAATTATCTGGGAGATCAATTTGAGGAAGCCAAAGTACAAATCTAGCTCTCTAAACTTAGGTAACTATTTACCCTTGTCTCCAAAGTTTTACCAAATCCTAATTATTAAGTTATATTACCTGATGCATATGAAGCTGGGACAAAGCACTACAGCACATTAAGATGCTCTGCTGAAAGGCCACAGGCAGTGAACAGATTCAGCACACAACTTCCACCAGCTGAAAGGTATTTCTGCTGTTCACCACGTCCACACTGAGACCACTGATCTTCATTTCTTCTAAAGCAAAGGCAAGCAGGGGAGATTAAGACATAATTACTTATAGGCATGGGTGGTTCTAATTAACCCCTTCGGATAGGAATAGGGTGTAACTGACTCCAGAGCACAGGTAACAATTCCCCTGGGCAGGTGGCAGCAAACAGCATTTTTTTTGCAAGAATCCAGCTCCTACTGCCTTGTACCTAAAATGTGTCTGAATATAAACACCAGCTGACAACCAGAAGGCTCAATACACCAGCCTCTGACTTGAACAAGCAGTATAAACAGCCCCTAAGTCAGGTGAACCTCTGACTGATTGATGGTGATGATTTATTCAGAAGAAGAGTTTATACACAGGCCTTATACAATTAATATGGGACATTTTTGAACATGTCCTATGAGGAGTGGTTGGAATTTTTTAGCCTGGAGAAGAGAAGGCTCAAGGTAGACCTCATCCCTCTCTACAATTACCCAAAAAGAAGGTTGTAGTAAGATGGGGATTGACCTCTTCTCCCAGGCAACAAGCAATAGAACAGAAGAAATGGCCTGAAGTTGCACCAGGTGGGGTTCGGGTTGTATATTAGGAAAAATTTCTTTCCTGAAAGAGTAGATGTGGCACTTTGTGATATGGTATAGTGGGCATGGTGGTATTCAATCACACCTTTGATTTGATGATCTTGGAGGTGTTTTCCAACCTTGATGATTCTGTAATTCTAGTCTATGATTGAGGTGGTGACTCAGACCCCTGAGGAGATGACAGATGTTTCTGGAAGCTAATAGAGATGAAGTTATTCCTGCTCAGAGAAGGTCAGTTACATCTATTTTCCTATTTTAGATCAGACATCTCCATCTTAGCCTAACATGAAGCAAACTAGGCAGACCTAGACACAAGAGTGTGTTGTTTGTTCTTTTACTTTAATACAGAATTTTAAAATACTGGAAAAAGAGAACTCAAGAATGCTATTCATCTCAATTGGCCAACTGCATGACAATAATACTTGGTCTCTGTTTGCCTGTTTATTTCTGAGGTCAGAATGGAGGATTGAAAACGTTCACTTCAGGCAGGTAAGGATAATGAGACCTAATATTTTAATGGATGCACTCGGAAAGACAAACAAAAGACTAGGGAACAATTCTGCATTTCCAGAAACAAGAAAAAAATGTTACTGTTTTTGTGCTGACTTGTCTGTATTAAACTACTGTAGGATTTTGGTTGTTTTTCTGTTTTACCTAGATAGCAGTCTTTTTTAAATGGGGATTGTATTCTGCTTTTCTCTTAGTGCAGCACTGTGCACTCTAAAAATGCTGGGCTGATATGTCTATAGGCACTCTAACAATACATGCAACTAGTATGATGCTTCCAATTTTAGCATCCATTGCAATAGGAATATTGGGTTGACGAAATTAGTAAAATAAGCATGAATATTGTAGGAATGCAAATGTCCTATATTTAACTAAAGGTTTCTAGTAACTTCTGAGTATTTTGTCAGACAAGTGAAAGATTTACATTTTCTAAGAAATTATTAAAAGCAAACAGGGCTTAGCCAAGGGGAACAAAACTGTGAGATGCCAGGAATGTTTCTTTTCACCATAGCCCACTAATTCTCTTGAAGCTGGCATTATGCAAGATTTCCTTGGCATTCTTTAAGATATTCAGTGTTCCAATTAATTCCCCATTCAAAAGCATGAGCATGCACAATGGTGGGATACATTAACATTATGCCATTTGATACTCACTCAAAAATTGGATATGGTCTGAATTAAGAAAAGATCAGTTAGAGAAAAAACATACACAGAGAGATGTGGCATTAGCAATTACAGGCCAAAACCAGAAAAGGATTTAAGTGGACTTTATGTCCAAAGTCCAAAATCAAAACCTAAAATTCTCTTACTCATTAACTGCTTTACACAGAAAGTCTCTAAATGCCAGTAGTTCTTCATTTCAAATCTGAAAATTGCCCAAGGTGTCCCTTCTTTATGCATGTACAGATCTACCTGGTCTTAATAGTTAGATTCTTCGTTGCCTCTTGGGATCTAGAAACTTGTTAGAGACACATAGTGTAGGTGCAGCAGTGGATGTACTGGCAGCCTGTATTGTGTTCTTACAAAAATACGATAATAATAAAATAATTTAGGTTGGAAAAAACCTTTAAGATCATCACTCCCAACTGTTAACACAGCACTGCCAAGTCCACCACTTAACCATGTTCTTAAACACCACGTCTACACATCTTTAAACATCTCTCCAAGGTATATAAAGACTCTGCCACCTTCCTGGGCAGCCTGGTCCAATGCTTGGCAACAATTTCAGCAAATAAATTTTTCCTAAAATCCAATCTAAGCCTCTCCTGGAACAACCTGAAGTTATTTCCTCTTTTCTTATCACTTGTTGCCTGGGAGAAGCCAATTTCCTTTAATCTTATGAGTTTTCTAGTACCCTAGCTAGTTTGGTTCTTAAATGTTAAAGTTTGTCCTTTAACTGCTTTACAATTTAAACGCTCCTTTAAAAAAAAAAAAGGCACCTTTAAATATTGCAAGACTTGCATATTTTTGAAGAGGATGGATCTACGCACCAGATATAAATCAACTAAGCAGAAAGAATCAGCTCTAGTAAATGGTATAAATTAAAGTAATTTTTAAAGTTAGATCCAGTCCTTAGTCATGCACTATTTACAATCACATAACAATCAATGTATGGATGGATCTTGATTCTAAGTGCACAACTCTTACCATGAATGGTTTTCTAACTACTTTTAAATATTTAGGCATCATGTGTTTGATAATTTTTTTTAATTATTATTTGAATTTCTCTTCATCCATTTGACTAAAATATTTTATAGACAAATTAATGTAAAAAAATAGTTTTAAAAGGCCAAACTGCTACTTAATTGTGACAGCAATCCCAGTTTGTTGTCACACCTGTAACTATGTTGCAGATGCAGGCTCTGTGATACCAAAGAGTTATTGGCACTCGCTTCATTTTCTAATAATGTCTCTTTCAGTGTAATTCTGTTCAGATAAATTGCTTTACTGTCCCTTCAAAAACTCGTCCAATATTCCTCCAAATTAAGTATTTTTCAAGCATTCTTACAGGCATTAACAAGGCTTTTGGGGAATTTTAGTGTGATAGTTCTCTAGTGATACTTCATTTTACCAGTACTTGTAGGAAAAAAACCCCAAACCAAAAGAGACCCAAAAAACCTAAACAACCAAGCAAAACTTTATCAGCCCACACTATTTATTTATTTAAATGCACTCAAAATAAGAGCCAATCTTCTGATTATTGGATAAGCATATGGATGCTTATGTATATACCTTATGTATATATACCTTATGTGTGATTCACAGCTAAGTACAGACTTAAATAAATGGATCTTTTAATATAATAACTCCTTTCTGCAAATTTCCTTTCTCATAAATCTTTCAGGCCATGTCTTGTCTCAGGGTTCTCCTTCTCCTGTTTGAACCAGTAATTCACCTCAAGGAAAACAGAGTGGTCTGGGAAAACTTTCATATATGAAGGAACATCCTCTCTGCAGGCTTAATCAACAACCATCGAAGTTGGTGAAGAAAGATCCCTTTGATTTGGGTGGGAACTGGTTTCAAACCTTTAATTGGGTATATATCTTAATCAGAATAAAAAGCTGTTCTGCAAGGTCTCTTGATTGAGCAGATATTATTGTCCATAAATGGATAACCCTTGGCTTCTTTGCTCAAATACTGCTTCTTTTTTTCATACATTAATCACACCACAATGAAATAGAAATCAATCCTGATCAAGAGAGTTCACTGATGTCTGAGTTTTAATGAGAGGTTTTTTGTGTCAAAAGGCCACTGCATCTCTTCTAACAAGGCATAAAACCCAGCTTCCAACAGTCCCCAGGAAAGACTTTTTATTCTGAGATTAGTTTTAGAGAGATTTATGCCTTTTACTTTTCCATCAGTTCTATGTGACTGTAGCCAATGTACTAACGAGAAATAAGGTTAATAAAGACAATAGGATTAAATTCAACTTCTTGAAAATATTTGAAGTCACCAATAGGTGTGATGACTAGTTAGAAATAAGAGAACAAAAGCAAAAGCTGTAATTGAGTAGAAGTAGTGAAGAATAATAATAAAAATAGTAATAATAACAATCATCATCATCACCTGAATTGAATCCATTACTATAAACAGGAGTTTGGTTCTAAGAATTTATCTCAGGCTTCTTGAACAAAAAGATGTGATTTTAGCTTTTGAATCCATTTTAACTTGTAGCATGGTCTTTGGTTCATAGAATTTACAATATGCCTGGGGAAAAAGTAGAATCAGCTTATTCTGGAAGGCTAATCATAATTTATATTAACTTTGGAAATATTTTATGCAGGTGTGCTGCAAGATACTTTGTGTACCAGTGCTAACATGATGGCTAAGTTTTTTCCCTGCAGGCAGAGGCCATGTCCTGAGTCTGACATCCATCCACGGCTGGAGTGATCATCATTAGGGTATTGTCAGTGACAGCACCCCCTTTTTCATGTATGGTGTGTTAGTCTCTGTAGTTTTTTTAATGAGTGGGCCACCAGCACTCACAAGGTGTGGGAGCTGAGGAGAAGGATTTGGACACTGAGTATCACACATGACACGCCACCTAAGTGCCTAGCTCAGTGCAGTGAGACACACACTAGGTTCCTGCCCTAATGTGCTTCCCTGTCTCTGGACTGAAAATGACATGCTGAGGGGATAAGAGCTTTCCTCTTCACAATCTATGACTCTAGTTGTAGCAAGGGTTTCTGCTCCCCAGAAGTTAGCTAAAGAAAATGTCATTAAAGGTGAGGGTTTTTTTCTTTCCAGTGGTACACAGGATTCTTCACAAGAGAAAACCAATTGTAAGAGTCTTGAAACGAGAGAAACTAAGAAAAGTCACCTGGGGGAGTGTCCTCAGACTTGAGGCAGAGCTTGCAGGTAGATAGACCAGCCAGCTGCAGTGAAGAAAGGCCACTTGGGAAGACTTCCACAAAAATGCACCAAAAATCAGTGGAGCAGAAATTTCATCTCCGGAAGCTGCTTGTTTGGCTTATATTAGGAGCCCTTATTGCCCCAAACCAAGCCCCTCACCAAATAACACCAAAAATCTCCAAGAACACCTGGGAACTTCTGCTGCCTTACTTTCTGCCAGGCCTCCATTATCACACTCATTAGAACAAAGCATTCTAGTGCAGTTGCAGATATTCTTAGCTGACATGTGCTGGCAGTTGGACTAGACAGACCCAATCAGTATGTTATTTTGCTGTTAACTATTTATAACAGCACTTCTCCAACTCTGCTGTTAGTTTTGCTCTACGCTTTAATGGAGGCATTTTACTGATTTCTCAGGTTAGATTTGTGTATACACTGTTTGTAGGAAATCTTTAGAGGGTTATCATGTATATATGTCTGCTCTGTGGATTAAGGAACAAATTGAACACCTGCAATCCTGTTGTCCAAAAGGTTTTTTTGTTTAGTCCTGGTTATATCCCAACAGTTACACAGACTTTGCTCAGGTTAGGTACCAGCAGGTCTTGCGCCTTGCACAACCAGTTGCACTTGCAAAAAATCTGCAGATTATTCTGTACTATGCTAAAGCCATGCTACTCATCTCCAGAATCGGGGAAATGATGATGTGCATCCACCTGCAAACACATGTCTATGTAAACACAGTAAGCAGTCCCCAAGTGTGAAATGGGAAAGGGATTTAATGCTGCAGGTATTAATGATGTTCTGCACTTCCCATAAGGTTTGTTGGGGCAGCAGGGGTGAAGGTGATAGGGAAGGTGCAGTTGTTTCTTTCAGCTGGAGGCTCCATGGCCTCGTCATGTTGGAGAGCCCCTGGAAGACAAACGCGTGTTTCTTGCTTAAGGCCAGGCTCTGGCTTTGCCCCAGGCCATTGCTTAGAAATGGAAAGTGTTATAGTACATGAGTTAATAGAGAAGAAAAAAGGCAAATTAATAATGAAGTAGACTGAACTTTACCAGCACTTCTGCTGTCTTCCTCTCTCAGAGGATTAAAGAGATGGTACTGAGACGGTTTGCTAAACAAATCTGTTCAGCTCCTGACCTTCACCACTGCTGAACAATTTTCTTCTTCCATAACCATCTTTCTCATTTGCAGAGAGAGAAATAAAAAACGTGTGCAGTAAGTTATAGAACAGGGTGCACTGTTTGGCTGAGACATGTGCTCTTTGAGACACGGGTGACCCTGAAGCATACGATACAGGACAAACGTAGCTGCAGGGCAGCTTACAGCTAGTCCTGCCTTAATCACTGTCAACATGAGAAATGTTGGAATGCCTTCCAAGGCACTCTTTGAATTGAAATAGCTTCACGTCTTAGAGTCACTTTGAATTTTCCTTTTTTCATTTCAGACTTTGGTTGATATACTAAAGTGTAGCACTATATTAAAAGGATGTTTCTGTCTGTTTCCTTTCTTGTTCTCTCCTCCTTCCCCTCCCCACCAGCTATTCTCTTTTCCTCATCCATTCCCAGCTCTGGGTTGTTGCAGTACTAGTACTACTACTTTAAAAAAGCTAGGAGCTGGCTCCTAGCTCTGATCTTTTCCATTATGGGAATGTTTAAAGTCACTGTCAACTGCAAAAGAAGGGTAGGGGAGGAGGTTATCTTACGGTCCTTTTGTGCAGCCTAAGATAAAAAATTCAAAACCTGTAGATAGTAGCTCCCATACAGGATTAAAAAAATAATAAAAAAGCCCAGGAATCCTAAATGAATAGCCAAACAGGACAAAACATGAATGTGAAGGAAAATAGCTGATGAAACCCTAGCTTTGGCCACATTTCCTTTCTCTAGGAATAACAATTTTTTTTTTCTGAATTAACTTTAAAACCAATTCACTATAAGCATTAAAACTAAATACACAGATTTTCAAGAGCCCCAAAATCAGAATGCTCTTAAGATAAATTTTGCAATAATTTCGAGACCACAATAACGAGAAAAAATGTTTTATTTGACCTACAAAGGGATGTATCCATCCCTGCACCTCCATTAACACAACTTTTTCATCTGTGTGTCTGTATTCCCAGCCACAGGAGCCAGAAATACACAAGTTCCCATTTTGGTATAACTATCTCCTCTTCTCCGAGCTCCTTCTGTTACAATGAATGCATGTGTATCCTAGCCAACGACAACTCACTAACACTTATAAAACCACCTACATAGAGTTTTTGCTAAATTTAAAATATTGAATCTTTATAGATTTTCCATAGCCTGTTTGCATCACCCTTCAAAATGTCCTCATTGTTTGCCAGTGAATCATAGATGTCCCAGTCCTAACTGGTGCTTAAATGTGTGCTTAAATTCACACCTAGCCCTGTCTACAAATAGGAAGTCTCAGACACATGTGGTTTTGGTACAGGGAGTTTCATGGATGTCTACATCATATCACAGTGCATCACACAAGAAGATCCCTAAGGTGTCTGTGTATAAAACAGCTCTCTTCTTTTATGGAACAAGCTTTATTTGGGATGTTCTCAGTGCTAGCCTGTGCTTTATGCAGGTGTAAAAAAAATGTTTGTTTCCCAACATCAGACTGTGTTTCAGGGGTCACTGAGATTGTGGGGTTTTAATAAAATTATTCAGTTTTAGGATACAAAATACCAGGTCTGAGATGCTGCCTTCACATGATGCACAGAACTTAGTGCGAGTACACTCTACCAGCTGAAATTCCTGTAAAATTTTTGAAGTGGTAACTTTGTCCCACAGCCCACCAGGTATGGTTCAGAGCCAGCTGAACACTGCACAGTGTGTTCTGGTTAATCAAAAGGAAATGCAGTTTTGTTCTCACACAGGGCTTTCGTATTTGTATGGCAAGTCGATCTAGAGCAAGCTGATCTGCTATTAACAGACACAAGACCAAGGTGGTAACTGGAAGTGGCATTAAAAAATGGGATATTTTTCTCAGAAGCCTGGAGATGGGACCAAAAGTTGGGTCTCTTTCAGAAGCTGAGGAAGAAGCCTTTTATCTCATCCTGAGGACTGATTAACACACATTTATATTTCAGCACTCCTGGTCAGCCATTCCCCCAAGCTGCCACTGAAGCCAGATCTGGGTGCAGCCCTGGGAGCCCTACAATAAGATGGGGAGCCCAAAAAAGTGGGATACAAAAAGCTTTTTGTGAATAAAGTGTTAATTGGATAAAAATAAGAATATATTTGCACAGTTAAAAACTGTGGAATAAAAGAGGATTACAGGTAGAGTTTTAAAATCCTCTTGGTCTTCAAATAGTTAAATATTTCAGTCTAAACATAAATAACATTTCTTTTCAAAGTGAACACTTTTACCACTTCTGTAGATATCTTGAAATTAGTTCTTTTGTTATACCTCTAGGCACTTTTTAAGCAAATCCATCCTACACTACATCAAACTGACTGATGCTCTTCTCCATTATCTAAATAAAATGAACACCTGATCGAACCCTGAAGTGGCATCTTTGATGGATCCTTCATTAGTTCACAAAGATGTGTGTTGCTTGTCCCTGCTGTGGGAACAGTGCGGGGAGGATGCCAGTGGAGGAGGATGCTGATATTGATGCAATTTGAGCAATTGTGTTTGTAACTGAAGGCTGAATCCAAGCAGTCTCAAAGGGAATCAAATGCACCAGAATAAATCAGTGAAATTCTGATGTGTGAAGTACCTTTGAAATGGAAATGGACTGATTCATTGTAACGTTAGAACATGATTCATTTTGCTGAATGTACAGATTATTTTATATTTATATATATATGGATTTAGACTTGATGGTCCTTATGGTTCCCTTCCAGCCTGAGATATTTGATGATTCTATGATATGTATTTTTTGTTACATGTTGGCCAGTGCTAATGACTTCAATGAAACAAAGTGTTCTATTGTATTATTGACTGGTATGCTCTTCTAGAGTTTTAGCTGAAATTTCTTTTGTACTTTAATAGCAGTCTGATTTATTGAGATTTTACAGTGAGTTTAATTTATGTTAGTTCATTAACAGTGTTGTTAGGGAGGACCAATAATGGGTTTGAAGTATAATTTGCTTAAGTCTGTTTAAATTTTGTAAAAGGTTGTGCAAAAGGCTGGGAACAATTTGAATTCTATTCATGATGTTTCAGGTATGACAGTTTAAATGGACTTGCACTCCACTGATTTTTTGAATAAAGTCCAAGAATGATTTTGTTTATTCCCTTTTTTCTCTTTTTTTCCACAGAAAAATACGTAAAACAACATTGGTGGGAGACGTGATAATAATGATGTGTCACCATTTCTTGCTTCCTCACTGCTGTCTGACTATCCTTTCATGAGTGAAACATTATTTCTTTCTCAGTCTTTTCCCTTCTTCTTTCTGCCCCAGAGTGCTTTTACTTACGCATTTAAAATCCTTCTCTTTTGTCTTAGGAGAAAAAAAATCCCTACAGGAAACCCCCCCCTCTTCCTTTCTTGAGCTTTTCTTCACTTACTTTATACATAGCCATTTGTTACAAAGAAATTAGTAAACATAAATATGTAAAAGAAGAACAAGGAGCTATTTGGTCAACAAAGCCAAAGTACTTAAATTTGTTCCATGACATCATGCATTATGGAAAGTGTGGATACAGAGCTACATCTTTGATAGGAACGGCTTCAGCACCAATGAAATCACGTCAGCTTGCTGCGCCTTAGGTCTAGTGTTGTAGTCTCAGAGTGATATCCCAGTTTTTTAAGGAAAAAGGAATACTGTATATCTTTGGGTTTTATTCTAAAGGTCTCTGAAAACTGGAAAAGTACCTTTAGCTTCCATGGACTGTGAACTTAGTCCTCATCTTTTCTTACCAAACCCCACAGGGAATTTCAATGCAAGTCTGCCACCATTTTGCCAGTGGCCTTGATTCTCATAAAAGCGTCAAATGAAAGAAACTGAAATTAAGAACTGGAACAAGTTGATGCACTAATAGTAAAAGATAAATGAATTCCACTTTTTCTAGAGAGCTTCAGCACTGCAACATTATTTGAGTTTTCTGCAAGAAATCTTCCAGATGGATATGCATATTTTTAAAAATGGAACTTAAAATAAAATATTAGGGAACCACAATCCCAAGACACAGATGTATTCACTAATGTTAAGTCCTACACAGAAGAACTATTAGTGGTTGTTAATAAAAGCAAATATTTTGTTGTCAGTTGCACATTAAAGATGTTATATGAAAAGCCCATACTAACTATATACTTCCAAACTGCATTCTGAAGCAAGGATTCTTAAACTTTTTCTAAGGTCTTTAAGTTTCTTTGTTAGATAACAGCCTCAATTTCTCTGGGCTGTGAAAAAAGAGTGGCTAATTACCAAAGGTCAAGTTAAAGGTTACTGGGATGAATGATGTCTTTAAGTGCTATGTCTGCTATCTGATATTTTATGCTTGTAAGAGCTTGATGTTTCTCCATGAAAAAGGAAGAACAATCTGAACTTTTAGAAGTAACATGTACTCCATTGCTCACAATACAAACCTTTTGTCTTGGACTTGTCCGTGACAGTAGTCATGAGAACATTAGGATCAGGCAACTTGCTTCCCATAAGTCTTTTAGTGTAGGTAAAAACCCTTGAACAATTCAAACCCAAAAATCCAAACTCAATTCTCTTTCAAGATCTTTAAAGGATCTTGAAGCCATTACAGGTAAAAAAAAAAAATAGCCTGATTGTGAAAAGATCCGTTTCATATATCATTTATTTTCTTTCCCGTAGACAAGGTTCTGCAAGCAACATGCTAAATATTTCATGACAGCAGATGCAAGATGTGATATTCAGCAAGTTTTATCCTCTGTTATCCAAGGGGAAAAAGGTCCACTCTGTGTGTTCAGCTAGGGCAGAGCCAGAACCTTGGTTATAAGGTTTACAGAGCTCCCATACCTTGCATTTAAATCTAACTTAAATGAAATTTCCTCATGTTTTGTCTACTAAACTTAAAATTCATTTAGCTGCAGCACCATGGGTTAAAAAAAAAAAAAAAAAAGGAAAGAAACAACTCCTGATTTGAGATCTTCTTATACATTTAGAAGACCTTGGGTAAAATCTGATTTCACTGATGCCAGTAAATTTATTAATTGTGAAACAGGGCACACTTCTATCTTCAGTGTCTTCACTTCTGTATAATAATAAGACTTATCCTACCTAACAGTGAAAGAAGAAAATATATCAAATCCAGACAAGGTAAAGAAACTTGGTTCTCTCTCTCTTGCTGACAATACCTTTCTGTTATCTTTCCTCTTAACCAAATACAGCTTCCATTGCAGCTTCTTTATATTTATTGACAAAAATATGAACATTTTTACCATGTACCCCTTCATTTTCTACTTGGTTTTAATGCAATAAACTCTGCCATTGCCATACTATCACTACCTTCATTCCAGATACTGAAACTGATTTCTAATTCTTCATTTCTGAGTACAGCCTATGTCCTTTCCTTCCATCTTTAGGATATCTAAAACAATCACTGTTTTCTTCACCACTTACTGCCCATGACTCCCTCATAGACCCCTTCCTGTATTTAGTGGAAGGGAGGGGGATTGCTTCCCATGACTGAACTCTGCTCCAACCATCGTCATATAGAAATGTTTTATGTATGCCTATTACAAGGTATAGTGCATGTCTCATAGGTGGATGATGAGGCTGTTACTCCATTAAGGACTTCTGGCAGCAAGACGCCAAGTTCTAGCTGCATAAGGCAATTGGAATATTTCACTTAGCCTAAGTTATTACAGATTTTTCACTGACTTCCACAAGCTTGGCAATTTTATTTTGGGAGCTGTTTATAGTCCCCAAAGTGTAAAAAAGATTATTCTACTGTATACTTTCATATAATTTTCTTATTATGTATCCTCTCAAATTACTTTTCTGTTATGACATACTGAAGAGTAATAAGCATGAAAGTAGTGGTTTTATATTGCATTTTCTGTTGATTTTCCTATAACTAATTTGTGCTGACATAAATACCAGATTAATAATAAGAAGGATATGACATTTCACAGTGTTATGTTGTTCTGTATATAAAAAGGCCCTATGCTGTCCCAGTTCAAAATAGTTCAGGATCCCCAGCCTTTGTTGTCAAATGATTTTCCAGAGCTTATCAGACATCATAACATTTTAGCTTTAAATGTCTCCAATTCTCTGCTTTCAGTAACTTTTGTCAGTGAGTGAAGATTCAGCCCTCTGTGACATAGGTTGCATCCCTTCCTTGTCAGCTGGGCATTCAGCAAGCTGAATGCGATGACCACAATTTTCTGGGAGTACTGGGAGGAGGACAACAGGCTTCCTTCTCTCTTGCATGTGCCTTTACAGCAGCCAGTGCACAGCTTGTTTGTATACCAGAGAGTGACTCCTTTTTTCAACTCCTTTTGTAGGTATTATCAATATTATTTAATGAAGTACTTTTTGGGGTAATAATGATTTAGATGCCATGGCTCACAGCACATGAAGAGAAAATTCTCTGAAAATTAAGACAGCTTATATTAACTAATAGTGAAAAATACCTCACCTGGTTTTCACAGCATGTCTTCAGAAGATGTCTCAAACATTCCATCTTAACATCACCTTCAGTTGCCCATTCCTGTGAGAATATGTGGCTATTAAAACTGGTTTTCTTAGACATGGTCTCTCACTCAATTTTTAAGTGTTGACAAAGGCAGATTAGACACTGTAGTAAAAGTGAAGAGCTTAATTTCTAGGTCTTGTTTTCAACCTGCTGCCTGACAGTTTCCTTTGGTATTGGGTGGTTCTGTTACTGTGAGAAACAGTGAATAATCAGTCCTTATTCACCATCTCTGCATAATTTAAAAATTATACATTTAATATTATTATTTTATATTGATAGTTTCACGTTATATTCTTTTAACATTTAACATGTTATGTCCCACCTCAGTCTCCTCTTTTCCACTTTGGATGGTCCCAGTCTTTTTTGTTTTACACCAATTGCAGTTATGTGGTCATCCAAGTTTCCTTTAGTTGAAATTTTTCTAGTTCTCCTGTATTATGGTAGAGATAGACCTGTAGATTTATCCAGCTGTTATAATAAGCAATGATCAGTGACTCCAAGTCATTAGAGTAATTCATGATTACTATCACCTGTTAGTCTGAAAAGGTCTGAATAAAGCTACTTTTCCGCTGTGTTTGTTATTTTGCACTAATGCCATCAGAGTCAGGACACCTGTGTGGTATGACAGCAGCTGTGAGTCTGGGTGGACACTTAAGGCTTTCCAAAGCAGAGGTAGAGGTTCAGGGAAACCAGAAACACAGAAGTCCGCATCTCTTTAGGCATCACATCTGTCCCAGCAGACTCCCCTATCTGCGGTGTCCAGAGATCCAGACAAGGATGGAGCAGGATAGTAGGAGTACTGCTCCGTGTAAAGGCCTGAAAACGCTCAGTTAACCTATGCGTGGAAGTGGCTGATAGCCACCGTGTGCCTCTGGATTGGGATTCCTCTCAGAGTAGAAAGATAGGGTGGGATGCAGTCTGCACACTGGACGTACTAATTAAGAAGTTAAGGAGAATTAAAAAAACCTGTCTGTCATGATGCAACCTGTGCTGGGCATAGATGTTATAATCATGCCAGTCTTGGTAATTGATTACACTGCTCTTCCAAGGTGGTTATCCAAGATTCGCACTTGGTGGTTCCACAGTGTTTTGGCACTCATTTCTTGACTGGGCAATCCAAAGTCCTGCTTCAACCCTGCATCTTCCTGTGACAGAAAACTCCATTGCTGTGAAGAACCTCACGGTTAAAGAAAAATCAACTCTTCACCGCTTGTGACAGTAGCTCTGTGCACAGAAAGGATTTTTAGTCCATTGGAGTTAATATCATGTTTCCAGCCTGATAGGGCCCCATCATGGTGTGCTTCTAACCTAGATTGTTGAGGAATGGATGCATTCTTCCAGCATCCACTCAAAGAAATAATGCTCCAGCTGGATCTGGTCTCATGGAACAGAGTATCAACAGGTGCAAGATAAGGATATTCTGGGCTGCTGGTCAGGCAAAAGGCTGGGAACTGTGCCATCTGTAAAATGCTGAGCTGCAAGGAGGGGCTAAATTCACACTCAGGTGCCCTATTTACCCTCCTCCTTTACCCCCCATTCCAATCTTTGCTACCACTGCATGTCATGGTTAGGAAAAAGAGCCATAGGAACACCAAACTCCCACTCTGCTGATAGCACCATGCTTCACACGGGGAGCGGGGAAGACAGTGAGCACGCTGGAGGGTGGACGTGACAGGGCTGGTGTAAAGGTGCTATTTGGGCTGCAGTGTGAACACAGCTGGGTGTGCTGACACACACTGAACCCAGCTGGTAAAATCTCAGTACTTGCCTACTTGAACAATGGCAATTCAGATACAGGGACTTTTGTGGGAGCTGGATCAAGACCACGCTTTTTGTAAGTGTACACTGAAGCTTTTAAAAATAGTAACAGATAATGTTTTAAGAGCATAAATAAGTAATGGGGTGTCTTAGTTAACAGAAATACTATCATTATAAATGGTAGGAGAACAAATAAAGGCACTTAGTTTTGCTTCAAATTAAACCATGGCTTTTTTTATGTGCATAAAATTAAATGTGCGCACAAGCTGCTGCTGAAAGACTGGACATTGATGCTTAAATCAATTCACATACTGTATTTTCAGGTGCAATTCAATACAACTGAACAACTGCACAGCACTTCATGGACTCCATTAGCTTGTCAGCAAGGGATCAGAGAGTCGTCTGTGTAAATTGCTGTAAGGCAGTGGTAGTGGCAGTCAGGGGCCAAGAATGTAACTGAGATTTAAATCCTACCTGTGATAATAATGTCCATGGATTTGTGTGGGCTGTCTGGAGGGGAGGAGAAGTCCAGGATAATGGGAGAGTTTTTTTATCTTTGCCAGTTCTACTTAATCATTTTCAATCCTCATGTTTATTGAAGTGCAGGTCAAAATGAAGCAAATATTTAAAAGCACAAAATATGACTCGCCGGGGTTAGAAGGCAATAGAGGCTTATTTTATTATACCCCTCTGTAAAATAAAAGCAAATTTAAGAACAACTGAGAGCATCATTAGGCAATGACTGAGATAATGATATATAGCATCCTCTCAGCTCTTGCTTTTTGTGCAAGTGTGCTGTGTGCTTCAGCTTGAAGGCAGAAGAAACACCTTTCATTCACCCCTCCTACACTATGTGGGACTGTCAAATGACAGCCTTTGAAAGTAATCATTATTATGACATAACAAATCGGGGGTTTGGGGGGGAAAAAAGGAAAGCAGCCATTAACAACTTATTCAAATTGATATTTCTGCTGTTTTCATTTATGTGTTGCCTTCACTATGACAAATTTAAAAATTATTGAAATTAAAAATTATGTCAAGTGCATTTTAGACCAAACAATATGTTTTTGACTGCACTCTTTCCCTACATGCTGAAAAATTGGAATCAAGACGTGTAAATGTCTAGGATGAAAAAGCACAGCTTTTTACATTTTCTATAACTCTGATTATCAAACGCCCACATGTAATAAATATACCCTTTATTTAATGGCAGGCTGGATTTTGTTAAAAAATTAGTTGAAGTTTAGTTTGAAGTCAGGCAATGGAAACTGTCTTGTTGTATCAGGAAAAAAGTGAAAGTTTTTTGCTTCAAAGAACTTTTGCATCAGTTTTTGTTAAAAACCTAATATCTGTATTTTTCATGCAACTAAGGAATGACAAGAAGGTCTAAGATCCCTTGTTACAAGCATTTAATACATCCTTATGTTTAAAAAAGTTGCTTTAAACTTAAGTTTTTGGGTCTTACAAAATGTTTCCTGGAAAATCCTTACTTGGTGGACAGACATGTTAGGCCATTTGGATAAATTTTTGAGGCTCATTTGAAGTAGTCAGTGGGTAGAATAAATTGCTATTTAACATGAGAAAGAGGGTAAGAATTTATCCTCCAGTGGAGATTTGTCTATAAATATCCCATTTTACCTTTGGGCTTCCCGAGTTTTTTACCATAACGAAAGACCCTATTTCACAATTCATATTCAGTAGAGCTCTTGACCATGCACTAGGTTTTAAATACTTGCTTAACAGCTGCTAACAACACTGGAACCTAAATGTATGTGCAAGTATTTTCCTGCAGAGGGTTGCACCTTTTCACCTGCTCTGAAACTTTGCAGAACAAAGACTCAAATCACAGTTAGTGGCAGAAATTTTGCTTACGCTCTTCTCAGCACTTAAACTGTTATTTTATCTCACGTCAAGTGCACATACATACATGTTGATAATAAAATATTAGAGTACATCCAATATGGACGTGATTATATGGCTCCCAAATTCCCATGACGCCAACAACACATCCCTGGTTAAAGAACTTCATATCCCCTGAGCTGTGGGCAAAGTGTCTTTATTCCCATACAGGTCCATCTGAGCCAAGTGCAGGATTCAGTAGGTGCTTTTTAGCACACTCAACTCTGTCTGATGCAGTTCTGTAGCTCCATTTTCCTTGAAGGGTCTCAGAGTGATGTTCATCATGCCTCCAGAAGGAGATCAGTGCATCACATACGCTGTGTCCTCTCTGTCTGCCTAATAGCATGCAGTGGCTGCACCGACCCCTCAGAAGATCCCCACTGAGCACCAGAAGGGGCTACTCAGAGCCTCCACTACCTAAAGTCCTTCATCCCTGGTGTCTCTGATTTAGATCAACAGTGACAAAAGTACCTTAAGCAACATTGTAAACTTCAGAGTTCCTCCGGGTTTAACCTTTCTCTGAGCCTTCTTGCTGTGTATGTGAGATTTTATCTGTACTGGATCAATACAGATAAGCTGGAACTCTGCACAGCTTCTAAAACTGATAATTTTCTGGGTGATTTTTTGAGGAAAATGAAAGCCCATAGGAAATAGAACAAAATTTGTGATCCTAGTATATTGATGTGATTTTCTAAGCTAACATTCTTGTACTTACACTTTTAACTACTTCAGAAAAATTATCATAGGGTCAGATTTTTGGTTTCTGTGTGAAAGGTCTCACCTCTAAAAAGTAAAATATATTTAGATTCGCTTTTCTCTTTACCTGCACTGCAAGCACTGGATTAACTTTAAAACATGCCTATTCTCCTCTAACTTTGCCTTAAAAGTATTTCAATTTACCTACAGTTCTATCTTATGATTAACTTCAGCTTTACTGAAAAATTATTTCCTCTATCAAAAGGGAAATTTTTTAACAAAATTATGCATCCTCCACCTGTTGTGGAGGTGGACAGAGATTTAATTCTGGATGGGTAAGGGGTGAGTTCCGTAATTTAACATTATGTTTCATTTACATAACAATGGTGTAGGACCTTGGATTCCCAGCTGCCTGACAAAGAACAAAGAGAGGGTTTTCTTCTGCTTCAAAGACCTTATAGTTTAAGGCAAGAATGTCATCTCCTGTCCTGCTCAACAGATGACCAGAAACTGGGACAGATCTTTAATTTTGTCCCCTGAGAGAAGAACATTAGCAGTAAACAGTTTTGAAACAATTTAAACCATGGATTAAAACCAAGGCAAGGACATTGGATAGTAAATTCAACCCTTTGGTCTGATGAATCTTCCTACTTAAGGTAAAGCCTAAATTTCTATTTATAGAATATAATGAAACTTCACACAAACAAGGCATCTCCATAATAGCACATCCATTCCTGAGAAACCCTTAGGTGTCCTGCTGGTACTGCATGAACTTTATCTCTGTGTTAACTTTGTCAAAAACTTCCACTGATTTATTTATTCATTAAATCATTCTTTCCTCTGTTTTCTTTTAAGAAATAATTCTCTGTGTCACAAGTGGTGACAAGACTGAGAGGCAGAAAGACTGGAGTCTTCCCTTTTGCCCCGTAAGAGGCATGAACAAATGAGTAGACTGCTGAGCCTTTGTGCCCCATGTCAGATCTATGAAGTTAAGTACTCAAGGTCAGAGGGCCTGTTTCCATGTAGGCAGATGTAATTCCATTGATTTCATATCAGCCACACTTGCATTTTGGTTCTGAGAACACCCCAGGCAACTCTGATTAGATGAAATGGCAATTGAGTTGTGGACAGCCATCTTCAGAAAGCTGACTAGATATTACTCATTTTATGCAGGCAATTGAACTCCAATAGGAACTTCCAGGCATCTTAAGATAATCTGCTGCATTTGAAATAGCAAGTAGGAAATCAAAGAGAGGCTGAAAATGCTGAAAATCCAGGCAGAGCTGAGGGTCCATCACTCTGCAGGGGAAGAGGAGCAGGGAGCTGAAATTCTCAGCAAGGCAGGTGGTGCCTGTACTAACACCATCCAGGGCCATCCCACTTTGCCTGAGCCAGGAGTGCAGAGCAGGCCTGTAAAAGCAACCAGCACCAGACACAGACCAGCATTCACCCAGCAAATCCACGGTGATGGGACAAGTCCAAGGTGAAGCCAGAAAGTCAACACAGAAGCTCAGAATCTTTTCGGGAGGGGGGGAGGGGGGTGTGTGATGAAAAAAATAGGCAAAAAAAGGAGAGTTGAAACATGTTGAAACATGCAGTCATGATAACTTTGACTTGAATTTGCTAAGTTTTGGTCACAGTGAAAATAGCAATAATGATAGAAATGTCAAAGCAGTTCATTCTTACATATTCTAAAATATCTTTACAAGCACTTCCCAGATTCCTTCATTTCAGACACTAAATAAAAGCAAAGACACAACAGGCTGGCTTGGCAATGTTATTAAGGTAAAACTGATCCCTTTCTACTCACTGAGAAGTCACATAATCTGATGAATGAACGTCCCTTCTTTCTTTCACATTTACAGTATCCTAGCTGCCACGTTTTAAGGTATTTCAAGTTACTGTCAGACATCATGGAATGTGTGCTGAACCAATGGCAACATGCAGCCTTCTGATGGAGACGCTGGCAGAATGGCATATGTGGATTATGCCCGGGTATGAGCCAGGGCACTTGTATCCTGCTCATCTTCACGCTCCCTGCTCTGCTGTGGAGTGTTTCAAGCAGGTCCCCAGTGTATTTTGCTCTAGCAGGGAATACCATCTCAATATCCATGTGAAATGTCTGGTGCCACCTGGCATTGTGGCTGCACAGTGGTGCAGTGGTACATATCCTCTTTTGTTTCTGAGTATGGAGATTGCCAGAGGAGAGCCAGTGAGATGTTCCTATATCTTGTCCTTCCCATCTTTCCAGATTCACTCTGGCTGTTCTGGATTCCTGCTCACCTCACAAGGGTGGACTTTTGCCTTCGACAGGCTGCAAGCCATTTGAATGTCCCTCAGGAAAGTGCCCATGGAGGCAGAGGCCCAATTCATTCATTTTACAGCTCCATCAGGGAATGTAACTTCTTGCACTCTCTTACCAAGGCTGGATGAGAGCACTCCTAGCTAAGGACAACTTTGGCTGCATGGATTTCAGACACGCTGAAGCAGAATGCATTGAACACTCCAATGGGAGCTGTGAGAGGTAAGCAAGCTTGTTGACATCAGGCATGAACCACACAGATATCTTCTCCTCACTCCTCTTATTTTGCCCTCTGTTGCTTTTTAATCTGTCAAACATCCAAGAATGAATCATTCTACTCTAAATTTAATACCTAGGATTTTTTTTTTTTTGCTTGTTTTTAATTTAGTGAGGGGAATTTTTTCCATGTTTTAGTTTGGCAGTAAAATGGAAAATGTAATTATTCTTATATCCTTAATCTTTATGGCTTTGTTGCACATATAGGATGGTGAATGAGCAAGGTAGTCAGATGACAAAAAATTAATAGTGTCAAGTATTCGATAGGTTTTACATGCACTGTTCTTTTGGAACCAAAGTTTGCCAGGACAGTGGATGAAATTTAGTTCAATTTAGTAAACTTGCTTTTGCTTGGATAATGAAATTCCTAGGTCAGAGGGAAGCAGAAAAAATTCATAACACTGGTTCTGAAATAGAAGACTGTAGAGCTAAAACATTTTGTAGAATATACACTAAACACTAGAAGGCCCTAAGAAGTCATCAGGATCTCATATTCTTACCTTCCGAGGAGTTTGGGCAAAACTGTCCCTCTTGTATTATTGTGTATTTGAGGGGAAACACAAAAAGCTCTCCGCTGATGTTAGATCTTATTGTCTGTTATTTTTATTGACCAGACTTTCCTCCCATAAAGACACATTAATTTAGCTGAACAGTCTCTATTTTCACGATTTCAATGGGCAGGCATTAATGAAATTGACCTCTCTTGGCAGTGGAGGAAGGCTGCCCCATGTCAGTTGAAGCAGACTCATACATTCTTGAATCCCTGTTTTCCAACAGGCAACAGACCCCAGAACAGATGGTAAATCTACCAGACCCAACACAACTTTTCTGACTGATTCCTGCCTTCACTGTCTTTAAAGCAGCCAACAGAGTTGGAGTCTCTGAGATACAAGCTATTGAACTAAGGTAGAGAAGAAAGCCCCCTGCCTGAGTATCTCAGGTTCCTCCTGTCCTTTCTTATTCACCCAAAGCACTACATCTGACGATGGCAGCAGGACCGTCGTTTGTCAGTGACACACAGCACCAGTATAAAAGCATGAGGTGCAGAGGCTGGCTAACAAGTAAAGGAAGAGGATTAAGTTATTATCAAGAGCCCAGCATCTGATGTGTAGAATTAATACATCTTCAATACATAGACCAATGGACGTTTTGCCTGGGTAAAGGCTGTGAGATAATCATAATTTAAATATGCAGCCCAGGTGCCTTAAGCATCATAAATCACAGGCTGTGAATGAGCTAGACTTTGACCTTCAGGATTGCAGAATTCTGTTCCGGACTGTTAATAAATTTTTGTTAAAGGCTCATTCCTGTAACTTGCTGTGCATATTGGTTCAAAAACTGAAATGTTTAAGGGCCAGTTTAAATGTAAGCACAAGAGTAGTGCCAGTGCTGTCCGTGGGACTTTATCTGTCATCCACGCATGAATGGTCTGCTGGAGCAGAGAGAAAATGTTCAGCTTCTTGTAAGATCAAGTGTTATGACAGTGTGTGGCTTCCAGTGAGTTGTAAGTTTAATCACTCTGCAAAATATTTCTCTTCTGGTACCAATTTCAGGACAGCTATTGATTTCACATCTTTCAAAAGCTTTTCCTCCTGCAATTATGACTGTACTTTCTTGTTCATCTGAACAAAACATGAAATAGATATTGCTAGAACAAGGATAAGTAGATATAGGATATCCTCATTACTTTGTCAATTAATTCCCATGTATTATTACGTGGAAAGTGTATTCTATTATAAATATCTTATAATGCAATGGCTTGCTAGTGTTTGATAAACCACATTTTTTAGTTGAAAATTGATTTGTACATGGAGGCAGGCTGCACACTGTCTTGTCTACAAGCGATTGTTCCTCAGGAAGTGAACACACTGTGATAATTTTTTTCCTCAGTAATCACTTCCTTTTGAGATCTCTGGCGCTGTAATCCCTTCCTTTATACATTTTATGGATTAAGTCTTCTTTTCCAGCATGAGAGATTTTAAATAATTTAATGACTATATTATAAATAGCCCGTATTATAAATTGCCTATATTATAAATAACGATACGTAGTCCTTGTGAACACTGAGAATATAAATCAGATTTCTCTTGCTGTTTGCAGTATCAGAAAAAATCCACAATTGAATTACAGCCTTATGTTCAACCATGGACCATGAAATTAGTGGGTAATAGCAATGTACTGAAACGCTTACCCTTTAAAAAGGATCAGGACTAAGAATTATCAGAAACGTGGTTTTATGAAACTGCTGTTTATGTGCAGCCTGAGCCATTGCTGCACCACATAGAAGAGAAACAGGTGAAAAGTTGAATTTGCATTTGGTGGCAGCTGGTTATTAGCTACTGTAAAGATTCTACATATGGTCTTCAAACAGTAAATAACAACATAAAAACCTACTGGGAGTCTCCTATTATACTTCTTTCATTTTTAATGGTGAATTTTATGTTATTGACTGCTCCTGCTCTGCCATTTCAACAGGAAGTGTCTGCAGAGAGGTGTGAGGTTCATTTAGAGGGTGTAAGTCTCAGATAATGCATGATGTCCCGGACAGTGCTCCAGACATACACAAGGACAACCCCCCACAGGAATGTCCTCCTTGTTGTATCTTGCACCACCCTGATCCCTCGCAGGGTCAGCCACACCACCACTTCACTGCACAGCAGCCCGACAGCCAGCATAGAGCTACAAGGTAGCCATTGATGCCAAAGCCGTAAGTCCAAAGGACCGGGAAGCTGGGGCCAACCCTCTGCTGGGCAAGGCTGTCCAGCAGTCAGGTGTGAGGCATATGAAGCCCATGGGCCACCATGACCCATGAAACACAGTGTGCACTTTGTGTTTCACTACTGTGTATTAAAACAGAAGATCACAAGATCCTGGTCTGAGAGGAGAGGGACTTGTGTTCCTTTCTACACTCTGTGATTTCAACAGCGCAGCACCACACTTATGGAGGGAACCCATCACTGGTGGAGATGAAGAGTCCAAATGGCTCCTTGCTGGGGCTAAGGACTCACCTGTTACATGCCAGGCTGAGTGTCCATGCTGAAGCCACTCTAAGTTCAGATCCCTCCTTGCTTTATTCCTAGAAGGATTCCCTGGTAATTCCCTATTAGACATATGAATAAGAAATCAGCTCGGAACTATATGCAGCTTGCTTGTCTTTGATTAGCACATTCCACTAGAATCCAGCATGGTCTTTATTACTCTTCCTCATCCTTTTGAACTTGGCCCATTTTCTTAATTTTGCATGGGTCTAATTTACAGTACCTGAGGCCATTGTCATCTTTTTTTTGTTCACGTAGTTGGCAGTATCTGATAAGTTGCTATGAAATCCCTTCCTCTTCTTATCTCTGGAACCTCTTTTAGTAACTTTAAGCAAATACTATTCATCCCTAGAGCAGGTATGAGTTCTCTTTGTTGTTTTATTTTTTAGGTTACTGTTACTCCAAAGACTAATTTTGTAGCTATTATTTTTCACATAATCTTACACCTAAAAGCAGTGTAGTTTGGTCTTTGCTTTAATCTGCTAACATGAACAAATCAAATATCAGTCCTAAACTTTAATGCGAATAAAATATTTAAGTGCTCTTAAAATTTCTGCAAAACCTGCTGGTTGCATGGCTTCACCAAAACTGAGGTAGACAGAAAATGCAAAATGAAAGAACTAGAGAAAGAAGACTAAATTTGATGAAACTTTAAAATTCAGCATGCATAAATCTAAGCCAAATTCCAAAACACTTGTGGAGAGGACAGAACTGAAATACAAATGTTAAAAATAACACTATGATATTTGATTCTTCTGCTGCTCTTTTTGTCTATGTCTCTGAAAGCACTTTCTGAATGGTGATCCTTGATGCCTCGAAGGGGAAATTTTCCTCCTATGTTAAGCCTGAGTAAACTGAGGCTCTGAGAAGGGATTTGTCCAAGTCCAAACATGCAGGGGCAGAGAGCAAAAGCCACTCTACAAGCTGAAACTCTCCACTGAGAGAGGGCTAGAAACTGGGAGTGGGGACAGGCAGGACAGCTGACATGTACTGAGGAAAAGGATATTCCACACTATATGATGTTCTGCTCAGAAATAAAAGCTCAAGGAAAGGAGAAGGAAGTGGAATGTCCGTGGTTGTGGCATTAGTCTTCCTGAGAAACCATTAGAGGTGATAAAGCTCTGCTTTTGTGGAGGTGAATGGGCATCTGCCTGCTGATAGGAAATAGTGAATGAATTCTTTCTCTGCTTTGCTTTTGGGGGTAGCTTTTGTTTCCCTATGAGACTTTTATCTCAATGCACGGGCCTCATCACCTTTCTGTGATTTCTCCTCATCCTGCCAGAGAGGAGAGTGAGTGAGCAGCTGTGTGGGTGTTTGGCTGTTGGCCAGTGACAATCCCCCACAAGTTCTCAGGTCTGCTCTGTGCGTTCAGGGCTAGACTTCTGCTCCCAGAGGTAGACTCAGCCAACCCCCAGCCAGTACCTGAGATTTCAGACTTTGAAAAAAACACATTTTCAAAGAAGTCTAGATAAGAGAAGCCAATATTTTGCTAAATAAACAAAGAAGCGCTGTCAAAAAAACTTAGGTGAAGTTTACTAGTCTCAATTCTGTAAGTATCTAATCAACCCATTAAAACCATTACACTCCAATCAACAGTATCATGATCTTCTGGTAGAAGGTTTCCATAGAGGAACTTCAGCATAACCAAATATTCTCTGAACCAATCAGAGAGTATCATACAGGTATGATTTGTGCACTTGGAACAAAGTGGTATTTCTATATTTTATTATTTTCTTTAAAGTACAGATAAATAATAATAAATAGGATCAATAATGAAGCAGTGTTATAGGTCTAGTTTTTACCTGAAAATACACAATAACATTGAAGTAAAAAACCAAAGTAGGCTGTCAGCCCTATTACTTTGTCAAGAGAAAGTCAGAATGAGTGTTTGACGTTAACTGCTTCCTTAAAATTTATCTCATCCTTCCAAGATGTACGCATAATTCAGTTTTAGATTAGAATGTTAAAGGGACATCTTTAGCCTAATAAAAGCAGAAACAATCCTCTTTGAAAGTGTTCCAATTTTATCACTGTGATATGCTGTAACTGAAGAAGACTCAAAATATTATATTTGTCTTATGTTCTTCATGTTAATAGGAGCACCTTTGGTTTAATTATTTTTCGTATGTGAACATATTTTCAAAACCCATTGTAGGGTTAACAGGTGGAACAAAGAAAATCAGTCAATTTTTTTCTCCCCATCAATTTTTATTGCAACAATAAAATCCATAACTATGGCAGGAGGACTGTCAGATAGAGGCAAAATTGCATTTTAACTATTTTTGATTCACTGTGTTTCAGTCTGACAGTGCTTGAACTTAGTTATTATTCTTAGACAGAAATAGTTCTCATTTTAAGACAAATTATATGAAAACAACTTCTATTTAAAGAATTACAACACCTTTTAAACAAATGAGCTCGTTATAAAGCATTACATCACATATTACATTGAAGTTCAATGTACAAAATGGCTAATAAATTACAAAGTTAACAAAAGATAATTATAATGGTAACCTATGCCATTTAGGAACAGAATGTCAGAATCATCAAGTGATATTTGGAGATGAGTTAGGAGTTTGTATCAATAGCTGAATACTTTTTATACATGTACACATAATTAAAGGAAATTTTACAAGGAAAAAAATTAAAGTCAGATAAATAAATATTTCCCTACACTGTGTGACCTTTGACTTAGTGAAACAGTTGCTTTTTCCACAGATTTTCAAAAGCGCTTTTGATACTCACTTCTCTTGCCCTTCCATTTTGTCTGATACAGATTATCACACTGACCTGAAAACAGCTTGAACAAAGGTTTCTGCTGCTTTTTTTATCCCATGGTTTTTGTCCTCATCAAAGCAAAATACTCTTCCTGATTCCTTGGGGCTTGAGAATACTTTCCAAACCCCAGTAACCACTGTGACTGCACCCAGAAATGGCAGCGAGGTGCAGGTCCTCCACTCTGTGCATGGGGAAGAGTTTTCACTAGAGGAAGACCATGAACACTTAGACATAGAAGTAGCTTTAAACTAGCCAGAAAGAAATCCAGAAAGGAGAGCTGTGGGCTAATCCCTTCTTGACAGTTAGGTCAGGTACTTTATTGTGCACCTCTGGAGAGGTCTTCCCTTTGGTTGGGATTTATAGCCACAAAGCCTTGTTTGACACATGGATCAGTCTGATTCCCCTGGGAGGAGGACATTAAGCATGGCTTTTTTAAAAATCTGAATTTTGAACATGAGAACCTAAGTCTGTTTGCAATTGTAGGGTAGAGGGAAGGCCAATCTGCTTGGAAGGAGAAATACCTTTGCCAAAATTTTAACTGGCCATAATAAAGCACTATGTCATTCTGCAATTGTACCTTTGGAAGTGGGAGAAACCTTACCAGAGCTACGGAAGAACTTCTTATTTCTGGTGCAAAAATAGCAAAGGATGACAATTCTGTAGTCATGTAATAACAAAAGAAATGACAATGGGGAAGGTGGAACAACCCATGTAGTGCGTGGTGGACTTTCTCAGGCGGCTGCATCACATGCCTGTGTAATTTAGATGTCTTCGGAGACATAGAGTAAGGCAAGTATGATTCCTCATCCACTTTTGCAAGTTTACTGTTAGTGAAGCTCCAGTGACTTTGACTGAAGAAAATGAGAGGATAATTGAGTTCAGGGTCCCTGCTTTGAAGACTTAACAATCTAATTTAGGACCAGGGCAAAAAAACAAAACAAAACCCAATTAGAGAGGAAAGGAAGACAAAGTCCCTCAGGTTACACTCATGCCTTTACTGGATAGGCTTCATGTCTTTAAATAGAAGCTCTAAATCACCAGTTTATGAACATCATGAAAAATAGGAAGAAAGAGATTTGCCTTTATTGTGTGCCACTAGAGCACAAACACCTAATTTTTGCATCAATACCATAGCTGATTTTCTGTTCATTTGTGATAAAATTACTAAGCTGATATTATTGGAGACATCTGCAAAAACATCTGTGATTGATGCTCCTTTTCTACCAAACTAAAGACCTTATTATTATATTTGTCTTCTGTAGATGACTGTGTGCCACTTTGTCTCAGAGTCCAGATCGCTCCTCCTGCCCTCACAGAAAAGTACATGTGAGATCTCATGTACCCCATCTCTTAGCAGCTGCCACTGATGATTATGTCTCTAAAGGCGCTGTGGCTTACCACTATTTGTACTGCTCTACTGAGCTGCACTTGGAAATGGATATTAACATAAAATCTCTTCATTAATATGTATTTTCCCTTTAATCTCACATTATGTACTGGCTAAAGTAAAACCTCGTGCATTGCACAGGCAGTATAGAAGTTGTACGGGGAAAATTAATTCAGCTTCTGCCTTTTAGAGCTTGTTCGTTTGCTTGTAATCACAGACAATTTTTTTCCTTTTAAGATTCAATTCTCCCACTTTAGCTCAAAGCCTTTACAATTTAATTCCTGGATGTGATACTAAAGTTTAATCTTTGAGGATGTTGAAATATATTTTCTGCAAAATGTTATGGGCATAATGCAGGAAACATATCCTGAAACAACAGACAGCTGCTGGAGTTTTGTGATTTCAGTTGTGTTTGGCTTTAATGTCAATAGAGTAAGCTTGCTTTGCTTTCCTTTGTTTTCTTCCTTTCTTCGATGGCAACATTCCAGCACTTCAAAGTCAATAGATTTCTTGCTGTAAACCTTACCATGTATTGGGTTCATCTTCTGGAAGACAAGCAAGAGAGGGTCAAAGGTAACAATTGTTGTAGTAAAAGACATTTCCCATCATCCTCTGTATCATACACATGAATGCTTTTTTCCCAGCTGAAGCTGTTGATATACTTTATCCAGAGCTTTGCTCACTCTACAGTATTTCTTATAGTAATGAAAAAGGAATCTGCTGAACCAAAAAAAAAATGAATCCTATCAAAAGGTTGGCATTTCACTAGCAGATTTTTCATCCAATTGAGTGCTAGTGCTCTAGTGTATACTCATTGAAATTCATTTCTCTTTGCATCTGGTATTTTTCCCCAGAGAATACATTTCATAGGATTCATTCTTTCTTTCTCTATCTCTCTCTCCAAATCAGGGCCTTCAAATTGCTGATAGAGCTTAGGCAAGGGGGAAGAGCAGGGAAGGAAGTAGGGTTAACATCAATTTGAATGGTTTCAGTTTAAATCTAGATTTTAGTATTTAACTATACTTACAGCCAAAATATTCCAATGTTCAATTATTTATCTCTGAGATTAGGGCAGCTCTGAACTTGTTCTATGCACTTTTTATAGTATGATGCTGTCAACTTCCAGAGATAGGAATTTATTTATCCCAGGACACACGGAGGCTTCAGACTGATCACTGTCTTTCCATTAATATTGGATAAGACCTAGATTCCTTGCTAGCTCAAATGGGACTTTTTTTTTTTTCTTTTTTGTCAGCTCTGAAAAATGCAGATGGAAAGAGTGAAATACCTGCAGAGAGCAGTTCTACCTATGTTAGATAGGAACTAGGAACCAGACCATCTCCAAAGATTTTGCTTGTTATGTCCCTCTCCTGTGGCTATGCAATCAAATAAAGTGAGAGGACAAGATCCAAGTAATCCTTTGGTGCTAGAAATTAAAAATACATTAGCTGGAGGTGCTTGAATTCTGACGATCAATCCAAAGATATTTACCTAGCCCCATTAGGTAGCTGAAACTTTCCTTGAGACAAAAGGTGGTACTTATAAGACCAAATTTTGATCTATACTTTTGTCATTAATAGAATGAATGAACACTTTTGGAAAATGTTTCTTTTCATTCTTACTTACATTTATAAGATAGGTGAGATGAATCACCTGTCACAGAAAGGCTTATGTAATTGATTAAAAGACAGTGTAGGATGACCAGCAATCAATATCAGAATATCAATATATTGATTTATGTTGTAGATACCCAACACGTAAGGCAAGACAAATCCTGCCTAAGGTGTCTAGAAGCCATTCTAGCACATGTCTAACACAATCACTACCTTTCTAGAGTGACTGACCCACGTGTGCATTTCACACTGACACCAACACTGGATTCTGCACCTGGGATGAAGTAACACCAGGAACAAGTAGAAAGTGTGAGAGGAGTGGCTGGAGAGCAGCCCTGCAGACAGGGATCTGGGGTTGCAGGTTGGCAGCAGGCTCAATATGAGTCAGACCGAGTGCCCTGGCATCCAGGAGGGAAAACTGTGTCCTCAGGTGTGTCAAACAGGTAGACCTGGTGCACAGGGATGTGGTTTAGTGGTGGATTTGTCAGTGTTGGGTTTACAGTTGGATTTGATAATTTTAAAGATCTTTCCCTACCTTAAATGATTCCATGATTCTAAACAGCATAACCAGGCAGTCGAATCCCACTGTATTCAGTGTTGGTGCAGTCTCCCCTTGAGTACTGAATGGAGTTCTGGGTCGTACAATTTAAGAAGGATATGAAGGTCCTTGAATGTGTCCAGAGGAGAGAAACAAAGCTGGTGAAAGGCCTGGAAGGCATGTCCTGTAGGGAGCAGCTAAGAACTCTGGGTTTGTCTAGTCTGGAAAAAAAAATTGGTTGAAGGGCAACCCCCAGTGCTCTCTGCAGCTTCCTGAGGAGGGGATGTGGAGAGGGAGGGGCTGAGCTCTCCTCCCTGGTATCTAGTAATAGGACACATGGGAATGGTTCAAAGCTGTGCCAGAGAAGGTTTAGACATGACATTTAGAAGCATTACTTTACCAAGAGGGTAGTCAGACACTGGAGCAGGTTTTCTAGAGAGGTGGTTGGTGCCCCAAGCCTGTCAGTGATTAAGAGGCGTTTGAACAATGCCCTTAACAACATACTTTAACTTGTGGTCAGCCCTGAAGTGGTCAGGCAGCTGGACTGGATGATCATTGCACATCCCTTCCAGCTCAAATATTCTATTCTATTCTATTCTATTCTATTCTATTCTATTCTATTCTATTCTATTCTATTCTATTCTATTCTGTTCCGTTCCGTTCCGTTCCATTCCATTCCATTCCATTCCATTCCATGTGGGGTCCATGAATCTGGCAACCTTTTATGAAAATTTTCCAAAGATGCCAATTTCATAATTTGCAGTCAGCCCAGATTTTCATGGAGACAGCCCCTTAATGGTGCTGACCTTTGACCACTTGCACATTTAGTACCCAGCAGCATCAAACCTGTTAAATATCTCAAGTACTTCATGTAGGTATAGCACATGCAATGAAAACTTTTACTGCTGCTTGTTGAACAAGAGACTGCTTATAACTGAATGAAGAATTATTCAAAAGACATTTAAAATGTAACTGAAGCTTTGTATCAGGGGTCTTTATTTCAATGCATTTAAATCATCAAAGAAACATAAAAACAAAGTGAAAATCAGGAATGACAGCTGTTATTCTGTTTTACACCATTCAAGGATTTGAGCTCAATAAAATCAACCTACCAGAGTTTTGGTTGAACTGATAAGGTTTGAGATACTCTTGGGTTTCTAAAGTGAAGTATCATCAGAAAATCGCAATAATGACATATAAGTATTCCTCCATATCTGCAAACTCTGAAGAAAAGTACTGATGATAATCTGAAAGAGACTGAAGGCCTCTGCCTCTGTTTCAGACTTTTATAGCTGGATACTAATTAATGACATTAAAGCCTGGATAAAGAAAGTGTTTCAAGCACAGGATTACTAGCACTTTTCAAATTTCTTTTGAAAAGCATTGCTGTAATGGCTTCTGCTTCTGTTCTTTAAAGATCACTGTACAATTTTTAGGGTCTCAGAAGATCCAGGTGATCTGAAATGGGCAATGACAATTGCGCAGGAGGATCCATTTCTGAAATGTACTTTGTACAGTTGTAGTGTCCTCAACATAAGAACGACATGGAACTATTGGACCAAGTCCAGAGGACAGCCACAAAGTTGTTAAGAGGCCTGGAGCACCTCTCATACGAAGACTGACTGAGGAATTTGGGGCTGTTCTGCCTGGAGAAGAGGAGGTTGTATGGAGACCTCATAGCAACCTTCCAGTACCTGAAGGGTCCTACAGGGAAGCTGGAGAGGGACTCTTCATCAAAAACTGTAGTGACAGGACAAGGAGTAATGGGTACAAAGTAAAAAGTGGGAAATATAGGTTAGATATTAGGACAAAATTCTTTACTGTGAATGTGCTGAGACAGTGGAACAGGTTGCCCAGGGAGGCTGTAGATGCCCCAATCCTGGCAGTGTCCAAGGCCAGTCTGGATAAGGCCTTGAGCAACGTGGTTGAGTGGGAGGTGTCTCTGCACAATCCAGGGGGCATTTAGACTGGATGATCTTTAAAGTCCTTTCCAACCTCTAACATCCTATGATTCTCTGAAATCCTTCTAAATTGGCATATATATCGTCTAGATTTTGTTTACACCTATAAATTTCATAAAAATCCAATTACTTCCCTAGCAGAAGATTGAGCTATCTCATGTATTAAAGCAGACCCAAAAATCCAGCAATGGCTGATGACCCAGAAATATGTGAAAGTAGGCATCAGCATCTTCACACCTGGGCTGCCTTGTTCTTCAGTCAGTAAGACTTCCACTCTCAGCTACATGCAGGTTCAAGCTGTCCTTGTTTCAGCAGGAGGGGGTGTGGCCAAGACCCTATTATTATTTAATACCACCTCACATCTTTGCCAGGGATGGGGAAAAGGAAGATCTTGCTTCCTCAAGGAAGGGCATTGGTTTCTGGTTGAATAAAGGGAAGCCATCTACCATTGCTTCATTATCCCAGGCTTGGTGAGCATTTTGCATATAAATCACCCTCTCTTTTGTACACTTTTGGCATTAATATTGTTGCTATTACTGTTAATTTTCTTATCTCATTGCTGTTTCCAGTAAATTGTTCTTATCTCAACCCATGATCTTTGCCTTTTGTGCTTTCAGAGGGGGGAAAGGGAATGAGTGGCAGTACAGGTTCACTAAATTGGGGAGAACCATTCCTGAACCACAGCACAAGCCAAAAAACAACTTCAGACTCACCCACAGCACAGTTCATGTGCCACTCAGAACAGGTCAACTGCAGCCAAATACAGCTGGCACCTTGTCAGGGATGAATGTGATCACAGGCTGAGCTGAATTCACCATGGTCCAAGTAGTCTGGAAGATATCCACACTTGGCTTTTTTGGACCGCATTTGTCCATTCTGTAACAGATGCTTCCTTGGAGAGGTTTGAAGCTGAGGCAGTCAGAAACGCAGCAGTGTATCCACAGTGCTTTTTCCAGTAGCCTGAATGCAATCCCATTTGAATTCTGCCCCACTGCTCTCCAGACAGTTGTGCCAGGGCCCTTCCAGGAGACAACATGTGTCTTTTTTGTCTGCCTGACATTGTCATTGCAGGTGGGCAGGAGGGCTTGATGGAGGTTACAGGGAGTTGGATCTAGTAAATTGGTTCAGTATTAAACTTTAACCAGAGCTCGCATGAAATTGTCTCCAGTTGGACAATGCCACAACCTGAGCTAAAAGCCCTCTGAGAGGTGAGCTGAGTCAGTACACATCTAAGGTGGCTTTGAGCCCACACTAAGTGAACCAGGGAGCTGAAAACATGGGGCAGTGTGTGCTTCATCCCATGCCAAGCCAGTTTGCTATGCTACAAGAGCAGTGTAGTCTCCTTCCGGGTCACTTGAAAACCAGCACACTGACATTTGTGAGGACCTGAAGGTTGTTTCTAATCTGAGAGACTTTATGTACCACATGGTGATTCCTGTCTCCACCGAAGTTCACTAAAACCTTCTTGGCTTCAACAGTGCTAAAGTTAACCCTTTGCCAGCTGTAAGACTAATGTGCTGTTCAGAACAATTCTGAATATTACAGTGCCCAAATTTCTGGAGTTTAATTATGACCTGCTCTGCAGCTGCAACAGTCAGCACTCGGCAGTTCCTTCAGTAAGATCAGACTTTGCAGAAAGGTTGAGTCTTTCTTTCCAAACTGTCCCAAATTGTGACTTCTCTGTCACATACAGGGAGACCTGAACTCACTTTGCCTGTTGCAGTCCCAGAATCAGAAGCGCTGGGAGTGGGATAAAACACCCTTATTTTCTAATTGTGAGGCAGATAGAGTCAGGGTGTGGTATTTTTCTGGGCTGATACTGATCAGCATCAGCTGACACTTCCTCAGCATCAAAGACTGTCTCAGGCACAATGTTGGGCTAATAATGTACTGTGTGGACTTACTGCAAACATCTCCAGTAGCTCAGGGAGCTGTGTGCTGTCCCTCATTAGGCAATAGAGGCATGTTTCAGTACAGTTGCAATTCCTAATAAATCTCCCATCTTCTCCTACATGACCAAAGCCTCCAGTACACTATTCTGAGATCTAGTTATATCTTTTTTAGAGCTCAGAACTGAAAATCTGTCCTGTAGAGGATGGCTGCAACCATTTTGTTTGGCTTATTTTCTCAACATTTAAGGCTCCTCTGTTGTTATCCCCTGTGCTGCTGTCCACCTTCAGTGCAGAATTTTAATCAAGATGGAGGTCAGAAGACAGCAGGGGAGCAAAAGCCAGCCTTGAAAGCAAAATAGAGTTTTCAGCTGGAGGCAGGCATGTTGAGAGTGTCCCTGGTTTCAAACATCATTCACAAGGTGTAGGTGGACACCCCCAGCTTCCTTCCTGGTGAGATGCTGCAGCTCATCACACTAAAATGATCACTTGGGTCAGCAAAGAGCTGTTGGACAGAGATGAAATGTGCCACTGGCCATAGACCCAGCAGCTGGGGAAATGTTTCACTCTAAAATCTGTGCTGAAATTTAACACTTTGATTTAACCGGCTTTAGTTATTCTGTTAAATCTGTGAGAGTACCCTGTAAACAGCTGAACAGATCTTTGTGCCTCCTGTTTCTCTCGTAAACATCTCTTCTGTTTGTTGGTTTCCTTGTCCTAATTAACAGAGATTTGTCACAGTGGTAACTTCCTAGTCCATCTTCTCATTAACCACTCTGGCAAAACACCACAGCACCTAAGAGTTCCCTGCTGAACTGCAAATTATTGACACTCCTTTATTTCAGCAATTACAGGCTCTTTCTTAAAAAGCATGAAAATAGCTGTTGTGGGGGATTCCTACGCTCTTTGCAAAGGCTACTTATAACTTTCCACCTCTAAAACCCTCCAGCTCCTGGGACAGGCAGCTCACATCTCTGCATTTATGTGCTCTAAGTTCTCTCTGCATGTCAAAACCTAGGCTCTGAACTGCATTTTTAGAGAATGCTTTGTGTCAAATTCACACACATTCTACGTTAAGAAAAGCAGTTGTTCTAGGTTTATCATGAAACAGAGGGTCTGCCTGGGGAAGCAAACTGTCAGTACATCTTGTGTGTCAGACACAGCAACGTGCGTGCCCACACACTGTCAGGTGCCCTGAGAACAGGTAGGGTGTGACCCAGTGGTCTCCATGCCTCCTGTCTGCCTTTGCACTGGGGCCACCTGGCTGGCAGAGGACCATGACTTGTTTCACAGTAAGGCCTTCAAACATCGGTTCCAATGGGAGATGTGGCTAACAGGCCTCACAGGGTTATAGTTCACATAACTTAAAAACGTGGTATTGCTGCAGAGAGACAAATCTTGGGAAAATGCAGGGGGATTCAGGCCAGCAGTATGGTCTAATTAGCAACAGCTGATAAATTATAACATAGATGTAACCAAGGCCCCAGCAAGGAGCAAATGGAGAAGAGCTCTGTGCAGGGGCATCATCTGGGAGTAAATAAACACTAACTCCTCCTTCTGCTGCCCCAGGGACCAGCTGCAGAGGCCAGGGTTGCACTTTTCCCTTCCTTGCCCCATCCATCATGGAGCTGGTAGTGGAGTCCATATGGGAAAGGACTGACATATACAGATGGATGAATGCCAGCGAGTAGTGATGGTGGATATCAGGGACAAAGGTTGTCAATTGCACATCTTTATATCCATATTTACTTCCATATTTTCTCCCAGTTCTGCACCTGTTTCTTCAAATAGGTTCCTGTTGCAGCTATTGCTGCTGCATTATCTGGATAGTAAATGGGTGGATTTAACTCTAGATTCCTTCGCTTCAGCAGCCTAAATGCTGATGTCTGGGCTTTACTGGTGGAACTGAAGTGGGTTCCAAAATATTTGCTTTCAAAGAGTTTTGTGTGTGTCTGTTCAGTTTTGAAATAAGCTGTTCCCAGCAGAAGAGAGAGCAGTGCTCTCCTCTTCAGAAAGCTCCTGGAGGAGTTTATGTTTAAAACTGAATTTTTAGAAAGGTAATTTTCAAAACAATCACCAAGAGAGGAAAGATCCTTTTCTTTCTTACAAAAATTTGTAAATTGAAACAAATCACAAATGGACTGCCCAGGTAGAGTCTAATAACCAGACTCTTCTGGAAACAATTTCCAGTCCCTATTTACTGCTTACAAGAGGTTTATGTTGTTTCAGTGTTTGTCTCTACAAAAAATAAAACTTGATATACAGAAAATATGCCAATTAGATTAAAGATAATCCCAGTGACATTATAAATCCTATAAATCCCTTGGGAATGTCTAGTTTAAATGACATATTCACAGATATGAGATACACAAATTTAACAGGATCAGTCAACAACATTTGTGACAATAAATTGAGCACATAGCTGTCTCAGCAGCAAAGACCTCTGGCAACATCAACATCATGCACAAAGAATGTAAATTCAGACCTGCCAATGCAGCACTTGGCTACAGAAGAGAGAGAAGTGGGAAAGGTGCCATGGGTAGGCAGCAGTGAATGGATCTGAGAGGCTCAAATTGTTAGTGCATTTCAACATTCCTTGTTATTTTCCTGTGTTTTCAAATTGCCTGGAATTTCATTAACTATCAGTCCAAAGCCCTCCAAGGTGGCTGCTCACATCAGCATGAGTTTTGCAGACAATTTAGTTTAAAGCCTCTAAATAAAATCATGGCAGCTCCTTCAGCAACCCCATTCTTTGGAGCCATGACTGGGCTAGATGGGATGAGACCAGGGGTATGAGATTCTACAAGATCAAGTGCCACATCCTGCACTTGGGTCATAACAATCCCAGGCAGCACTACAGGCTGGGGGCAGAGTGGCTGGGAAGCTGCCTGGCAGAAAGGGACCTGGGGGTGCTGGTCAACAGCAGCTGAACATGAGCCAGCTGTGCCCAGGGGGCCAAGAAAAACAATGAAAATCAGGCCTGCATCAGCAGTAGTGTGGCCAGCAGGACCAGGGCAGTGATTGTCGCTCTGTGATTGTCACTGGTGAGGTCACACCTCGAATCCTGTGTCCAGTTCTGGGCCCCTCACTACAAGAAAGACGTTGAGGGGCTGGAGCATGTCCAGAGAAGGGCAACAGAGCTGGGGAAGGGTCTGCAGTGCAAGACTGATGAGGAGCTGCTGAGGGAGCTGGGGTTGTTTAGCCTGGAGAAAAGGAGGGCAGAGGGGACCTTGTCACTCTCTACATCTCCCTGAAAGGAAGGTGTAACCAGGTGGGGGTCGGTCTCTTCTCCCTGGCAGAGACAGGATGAGAGGACATAGTGTTAAGCTGTGCCAGGGGAGGTTTAGGTTGGACATTAGGAAGAATTTCTTCACAGAAAGGGTGATTAGACATCGGAAGGGGCTGCCCAGGGAGTTGATGGAGTCACCATCCCTGGAGATGTTTAAGGAAAGATTGGATGTGGCACTTAGTGCCATGGTTTACTTGACATGGTGGTGTTCAGTCACAGGTTGGACTTGATGATCTCAGAGGTCTTTTCCAACCTAACTGATTCTGTGTTTCTGTGACTTGAAATGCATCCCCAGAAGGTGCAGTGTCCTTGCCAATCTGAAGAAAATATGCATTCAGTTTATAATCCTTGTAGTGGCTATACTGGAAAATGTGGAGAAGGTAAATGCCTATTTCACATGCAGAGGGGTCAAGCATCAGGTTTGTAGCTGGAAGGGATGCATAGCTGGAGAGGAGGCACCTCAGCAGACATTAAAACTTGATACTTGCCATCTTGAGGATTAGAAGGCTATTGGTCTGTGAGTGAGAATACCTGTCTGGTATGGATACTGCATTTGGGATTTGCATGAGAAAATTCAGGCTTTCTGTTCAAGTTAACAGATAAGAAACTGTGTAACTGAAAACAGGACTTTTTGGTGAGGTGACTTTTTGGAGGGGAAGAAAAATCCTGAAAAATCCAGAGACAAAAAGTTATCAGAACTGCGAAAAAGTTGGGCATTAAGTGTGAACCCATGAGCAGCTCAGTGTCTCTGAGCTCCAAAGGGTAAACCCAGGTACCAGAGGGACACCACACCACTCTTCAGGACCTTTCCATATTGGTCCAACAGACATACTTCACACTGGTATAGCAGACATCAACTTATTACTGTCAGCTGTCACTCCACAAGCACATGGGGACACTGCCCCTCATGAAGAGTAGTATCTGTGCACTCTTGAGTGACAGGTGTGGAGTGCTGGCTGCTGGCTGCTGGACCCACAAATTCGGGAATTCATATGTTTAGGAACCCAGATTCTGGAGAAAGGCCAGGACCAGGGGGTGGGAAGAGAAGCAATAAGTTTTTACAAAGTCCTTAAGAAGTGTACGACCATAACAAGTTCAATTTTTCCGTTCCCTTTTTCTTTAAAACATAGAATATCAGAAACAAACTCACCATTGCAGTTGACTAGAGGCCTGGCTCTTCCTAACTCTTCCATTATCTTCCCAGTCATAAGCAAGCATAACATCTTTGGCTCAACAAACCTGTCAGCTACAGGCTTCAGAGTATTTGATCAATATCACAACATGCTCGCTCTGTTTGCATGCAACATCTGCTATTCCTCACTGCTGGAGACCAAGTACTTGGTTAGATCCTAGACTGAGCATGTTGCCCTCCTAGCACTGTTAGAGTTTATTTTTAGGTTTTTTAATTGAAATCTGTCATTAATTCATTTTTTAGTGATTAAAGAGGATAATTAAAATGGAGGATTGAAGCACATGTAGAAAATTAAACTGCAATAACTACACAGGAGCAGAGGAAGAACACATTGGCCAAGGGAGTACAGCAGTTTTATTGTGTTACCTGCAACACTAGTTAAAAGGCAAGGGAACTATCATATGTTTAGCACTGTAATTGGAACTATAGCTCTTGAAAGTACTGATTAGGCCATGTTTCTATAGTGCCAAACCCTTGGTAAGCTGGAATGCTGGAAGCATTATTTCCTGCAGCAAGTACTTTCTTTTTGGTATTATCTTTCAGGAAACAGAATTTCTTACTTAATTTTACTGTGTTAATAGATACAGATTAATTTTGGAAAAAAGCAGATGGAGAGAATGAATTAGAAAATCAAAACCTCACCTCATTTTGGAGATAGTCACAAAATTGATGCAAATCACTGTCTTATCATAATCAGCTTTTTTCTAATAAGTGAGTGCTGAAGGTGAGTACTTGAACACTAGGACTGGACTCAAGCTCTCCATTTTTTCTCCTTAAGAACCCACATGTTCTCATACTCCTGGCTATATGCCCAACTGAAAGAGGAAGGAGCAGAATTCCCAACGTACTAATTAAAGTTTTCTTCCAGGAGAAAAGCCGCTGAATTTAGGGTTCCCTCCTCCGAATGAAACAGTTCTAGAAGTCATATGTCTCATTTCTCAAGCATGCTTATTACTCACTAAGCTCTAATGTAGGGGAAATCTGGATAAGGTAGGAATGAGACAAGGGTTATGTACCTCACACTGCATCAGGATCATGCTCACACTGTTGAAAGTCAGTGAGAAGACAAAAGCCCAGGCCCCCTTCTGCCGAATCAGTTCCTGTTTGTGTATGAAATGACTACAATGTAGTCCCACCCTGATTCATGAAAAAAAACCAAAAACCAAACTTAAGGTCAGGAGGGAGTTTTAAACTGTAAATCACAGGGTGTAATTCATCTGGTAAAACACAGATGTCTACACCTGAGTTTCTCTCTTTGGCTACTTTTTTTAAGTGATGAGAGAAACAGACACTAAGACATGACCTTTCTTAAAAGTAGATGTCTAAAGGAAATCGAATTACTTCTGCCTGAAATTTCCAGGTTTTCTCTGCTTGTAAAAATCACTGGCTTAATAAACTCAGGTATTGGCTAAGGTGGAATGAATCTAACCTGGTGTCACAGAGGCATTTGTTCTTCTTCCCTGAGATAGGTGTCCCAGGAAATGCAGAAGAAAGAGCTACCAATATATAATTTCCCTGGCATTTCCTACTGACTGCTTGAGGTATCCTAATCCTTATGTATCCATGAAAACAAAAAATCCTCATCTGTTGGGTATGGATCATGAGAATAATCAACCTCATGAAAATTATCACAGTGATCTCCTTTTCAGTACATTCAGAGAAGGCTGTGTAAATCCTAGCACTCCCTGGGGTCTGACATCTGCTCCACGTGCGGTGTAATTGCTTCCAGATAACACAGCTCATCACCTGGGAGTGTAATGTAATTTAAATGATGTACATCTTTTCTTTTACTCCCACAATGAGTTAGCCATATTGATCTTCCCAAAGGGGACAGTTCAGTGGGTATGTATCATGAGTTGTGATGTCACTGATAACTCTTCTAATTGTACAGCCTGAAACAGATTGATAAAACACTGGATTTATAGATATTATTTCTTTTTGCCCGGCTCTTACATCTATAATTTCCATCTGGTGTGCAGAAAGGAAATTTGTTTTCTTCTAAATATGTCAGGCCGTTAAAAGTATGTCGCTTATGATCTTGAGGCATATTTAACATCGGGAAAATGAACAATGTGCCACCAACCCTCTTCTGTGAGAGCAGCCTGACAAAAAGCCTTTGTTCTACTGAAACTGATTTGGGTTCTTTAGGGAGAGAAACTTTTGCATTTGGCTTCACTAGTTTGCCCTGGTTTGCCCTGTATATTTGCATTGTTATACTGAGCATGGTTATCACCTCTTGAAAAGCACCAGGTTTAAGTGCTGCAGGATGATAATTTTGAGAACCGCTATGGTTTATGTAATAGAATGGAGGCCAGGGTGCAGGAGTCGAATTCAGATCTAGTGGAGATTTTAAATCTTGGCTCTCTTGAGGTCACTGGTAAAACTGGTTGGCTTCTGTAGGGCCAGAATTGTAGGTAGGGCTTTGCATTTGGTCCTCTGTTGAGATGACACAACTGGGAGTAGAAACTGGATTATAAAGCACTGCTCTGGGCTCCTGGGATAATTCACAGGGATTGGAAGAGGCCTTCCTCTAGGAGTCCTGTCTTCCAATGGAGAAAGAGTGCTTTGAAGACTGTCCTTGACATGCAAATCTCATTTTCCATAGCAGTCAGGAAACATTAATGCCAAAAACTCCCAGTAAAAATAACAAGATGCTCTCATACATGCCTTGAAGTTATTATTTTTTCATTTACATCTTGGAACTACAGAAAAGAGCACTCGTTAATGCTTAATACTCTTTTTCATGTTCATTGAGTTACAGTAGAGCATCTCTGATACTGGAAAAACTATTAAGGTCATATTAGATCCAATTAGATATTAAAATTCACAGAATAAGTGGAAAACACAATTGGACCACACAGAAAGTAAGGAAAAGTAGGGAACACTTGGTTATTTTTCATTATCAGGGTAGCTCAAAAGTCCTGGAGCTATAGTAGGGACATCTCCTTTCTTCCTCACTCTGGGGAGCTGGGATGAAAAGAAGGGAGGGCAATGCTCTGCTCTTACTCCTTCAGGACACACCTGGACCAGACAACAGATCCCAGGCTGTCTGAACCAGAACCAAAGAGGGCATTTTATAGCACTCGGTTTGCTCTTCAGCAGCTCTGCTTTGTAAAACTCCTGGGTCGGAGTTGCTTCTTGCTCAGAGAGCACCCAAGTTTTTGCTTTATCAAATGTACATGTGTGGTAGGGCATGCCTGGGATAGTTTTCCTCCCTTTCATATCTCTGTCTTTTAATGATGCAGCTGGAACTGCTGCTCTGCCTTGTAGCCGGGTTACCTGAGCTGGAACATGCCGTGGCACAGACATAGAGTAGCTAGGGATCCAGGGAAAACAGCAGAAGACTGCCATGGATATCTGATGTTATCAGTGCAAATAAACTTGCACCTCCTGCCTCCTTCCCTACCTGAAACAAGTTGCTAAAGCTACAGGTTAACTCCAGCAAAATATGATCTAAAACTCCACATTTGCAGTTGAGAATATGAGTAGAACAAGACTGTGAGCATATTCCAGCAACTGGGCAACAAATTCCAGCCCTTTTGTTGTCACAAGTAATTCAGCTGCATCAGTAGACTCCATACTTTGGGTAGTTGGAACCTGTTTGAAATTATATGCTTTCCATGCTTCCTCATTAGCCTTGCTGGATGGCTCTTTCAGGACTTCACTGTGTCAGCAAACAAAACCTTTCTTCCAATATCCAATTTTAATGTATTCCTTGGGCAGTCTATGTCTTTTGGGGCTTGCAATAGCATTTCCTTCAGATTAAATAACTCCACTTTCACTCTGATGTATTTAAAAAAATCAATTGCATCACCTCTCTATCACCTTTGTTTTGTTAAACTATCTGAGCATTAAATTTTCACACAAAATATACCCTCTACTCCTCTGATTGCCAAAACAGCTCTTCTCTGCATCTGCTTCAGGCTGAATTCCTCTTTCTTGAACCAGTCTACAAGGACTTCAAATGTTAAATATACAAAGGGAATTGGGAACTTCCAGGTCCTTTATTCCATTAATGGAATTCATAGTGCTGAATTTGGTGTTAAAATTGTTGTTTTTTGTGGTATGTGAAAGGTTGAATGCCTAAAAATGAGCACAGAAATAGTGGGATATATAGATGTACCACAACAAAGCATCAAGAGGCGAAATTCTGATATTTTATCCATAAAGTAAGATTAAGATACCTACTTGTACTCTGAATATGCACAATTTTTGCTGTCTCCTTCCTGGTTTAGTAAGTACTTGTGTTAATCTTGTTTTGAAAGCGTTTAAGGAAAAAGCTTGCTCTTGCTTTAATATCCCAGACCACTTACTGAAAGCTTTGAAGCAATGGCCTGTTAGTGAACAACTTTGCTGACTGTGTCATTTAACTTTATAACCTCGCTACCTGAATTGTTTTGATTGACCAGTGGAAAAAAACCTCCACAAGCATACTACATTTTGTGGCATACTTCATTCTCAGTAGATCATGAAAGAATCTATTAACTGCAGGAGACTAAGACAGACATCTACCTTTCACCAGTCAGAAGCTGTGTGAGGTGGAACTCACCCAGCATAAGTCTTTGGCCATTATGCCCCTAGTAAGACACCCATCACTGGTGGAGAAATCCCCTGGTTTATCAGAAGAAACTTTCCTGTCTCACAGCTGCAGAAGTGTTGCTTTAATAGTCCTGCTGTATATCTCACTGCTTTTGCATGCTATTGACAACTGTGTTTAATTCCACCCTTTATCACAAATTGAAGACAGACATAATGCTAAATTAAGCATAGTGGAAAAAAGAGAAGAAAACAAAGTATTTAAAACAAATCAGAATTGTGTACTGGCTGATATAACAATGGGTTTATGTTTGCTTCCAGAAAGCTCCTAAAGGCACTTTTCCCATGTGTGCTTTATGAAAAAAGAAAAAAATCACCACACACCACAAGATGACTTGCAGACTAAATTAGATATTTGCTCTTCTCCCATTCTGTTTCTTGGGAGGTCTGACCCATGTGGTTGGTTGGTGTCCCCAGGAACTGGAAATCGTCATGTCTCCAAATATTTTGCCAGACTGCAGAGGTATGAGTGTGTCCCCCTACTTCCTTCTCCAAATGTTCTAGCAAAAAAAACCAGTGTTATTTAGCTTCAGATGTTGTAGAGGGTTTGATAAAAAAGAGAAAGCTCCCTAATTGCTTTGTTTTTCTGAATTGTCCTCACTATTACTTGGCACCTTTGCCCTTCTCTTTCTATCAGGTATCATCAGACAGACAAGAATGGTCTGTGGTGGAAAGCTCTCTAGTCTGCTGAGCTGTGATCTTGCTTGGCTCAGCCTGGGCTCCAATTCCAGTTATACAGCTGAGGCAGTGGATAAAAATATGGACAGCTTCTTGATAGAACAAGGGGTGAAGGTTTTAAACAGAAAGAGTGTGGGTTTAGATTGGACATAAGAAAGAAATTATTTATGATGAGGCTGATGAGATACTCTAGAACAGGCTGCCCAGAAAAGTAGTGGTTGCCCCAGCACTGGAAGTGTTCAAGGACAGTCTGGATGGGGCTTTGAGCAACCTAATCTAGTGAAAGATGTCCCTGCTCATGACAGTGGGTTTGGACTAGAAGATCTTTAAAGGTTCCTTCCAGTATTCTATGAACATTTCATTTTTAAATTCCCGTTTTCCTTTTAAATGTAGTCATTGCATGAATACGTTCCTATCACAATGATGGCACCCTATTTCACAAAATATTTGAACTTTTTACTAAAAAAAACCTTAGGAGAACAGTAGGAACTCATAATTCACTTTAATTTTTATCACAAAATGATTGCCATTTTATATTTCCATTTATAATTGAACTTTTTTCCAGGTTCATCACAAATGTGGCTCCATGTTCTTCTCGTGAACAAATATTTCCATACAGTCTATACCAGATGAGACCTCATCAGAGGTCTTTTGGAATAATGCCAGGGTACTTGTCTGGGTTGGTTTCTAGGCCTGAGGGACATTAGCTGAATTTATATATTTCATTTAAGTACAAAGGGCTATCCACAAAAAACATCTTAGAGAATTCATCAGAGTTCAACTGCCTCTCTAAAATGCACAAGACACTCGGTGTTCCAAATACAGAAAGTATAAGAAATGGATAAATGTTTTCTCTCTCCTTTTCCTGAGATACCAAGCCATGTCACTATTTGGAGCACCACAACAGGTTCCACTATCAGCCAGGACTGTCATGTCGTAACCAACAATTCATTTTATTCATCTTTGAGCGACAAGAGCACAGGCCTGCTGAAGGGAAGAGAAAATAAAATCTCCCACCTTTCCCCTCTGGCACAAGCTGCTCAGCTTAGAGTTCACATCCAACACAGACCAAAACTCACTGTTTATTGCTTGTCCCCAGGAACAAATGCAGAAACAGGGTGTATGCGGACTAATCCTTTCAAGGCTTTCTCACACATCTATCAAAATTACATCAGCATAATGAGAAGTAAAACAAACCTTAAAAACACCTTCCCCTCACCCCTCACTTCTTCCTGATTTCTACATCCTTGCCTGCAGCATTGCAGGGAGACAGAGAAAGGGAGTTATGGTCAGTTCATCACACATCTCAGTTGTTGCTTCCTCCTTAGGGAATGTAGTCCTTCCCCTGCTCAAGCATGGGGTCCCTCCCATGGGAGACAGTCCTCCAGGAACGTCTCCAAAGTGAGTCCTTCCCATGGGCTGCAGTTCTTAAGGAGCTGCTCCAGCGTGGGTCCATTCACAGGTGTATTGGTTTGGCACGGCCCAGTTTTAGGTAGCAGGGGGCCACAAAGGTGGCTCCTGTGAGGAAGCTGCTGGAAGCTTCCCACCATGTCCAGCAGAGCCAATGGCTGATGATTCTGAAGAGGGACATGCTGCCGGTCAAAACTGGGCCAATGAGAGAGGTAACGCCTCTGTGATGACATATTTAAGAAGAAAATCAAAACAAAGTCACAAGATTTTGGATAGTCAGAGAAGAGGAGGAGGTGAGAACATGTGAGGGAAACACCATGGCGACACCAAGGTCAGTGAAGAAGGAGAGGGAGGACGTGCTCCAGGCGCCAGAGCCGAGGTTCCTCTGCAGGCCGTGGTGCAGACCGTGGTGAAGCAGCTGTGCCCCTGCAGCCCATGGGGATCCA